>SJYX01004860.1:0-12025 GCA_006410675.1 Oreotragus oreotragus | reverse complement strand
CTGGAGTTTCAGCTTTAGCATCATTCCTTCCAAAGAACACCCAGAGCTGATCTCCTTTAGAATGGACTCCCTATAATAGGTGTTTGCTGCTTAAGTATCAGACTTGAGATGTACGGATGTCCTCATCAGAATGATTATTTGCTGCCCCTTCAATCTCTTATTTGTGCTTTTATATGATATTTGATACGTTTAAAATGTATGCTGAATATGTAGGTTATGAGTAATACCATTAACATTATAATAAATTAACATTATGAACCCACTGTTTAAGAACTAAGACATTATCAAACATTGAAGCTATGCTATGCTCTTCCCTCTGGATGATATTACTATCCTATACTTATCATTTTACTAACTTGAAAGAAAAATAATTTTATCGTATCACACACGTATGTATCTTTATAAGCTTTGGTTTAATTTTCATTGTTTTTGTGTTTTATATGTATTTAGTCTTGGAGACTTGCTTCTTTTTTCAGTATTATGTTTTTTATATTTACCCTAGTTGTATAGTGGTATATAATTCATTCATGTTCACTGCTTTACAATATCCCATTATATAAATGTACTATAATTTATGTATTTGTTTTTCTGTAGATGAGTATTTTGGTTATTTTCAGCTTTTTAGTACTACAAACTGCAGTTATGAACATTGCAGTGAGAGTCTCCTAATTTTTCCAGAGTATATAGCTAATAGTGGGGTTGCTGTGTTGCAAACTCAAAATCCTTTAATTATTTGTTGTTTGACTTCTTACTTCTTTTGGTGTTTTAGTGACTCCCAGCATTGGGTACCTTGATAACTAGCCAACAGGTTTTTATCCTTTTCGGTGGCTTTGAGTATGTGTATAGATAGAGTGGTTGTTTGAGATAAATGTACCCCTTTTGGAACTTACTTGTAACTAATTTCTGAATAACTAGCATTTGTTATATAGAACATGAATTTAAGATACTGTTGTGATAACAGCATTTCCAGGTGAGCATATTAAATATATAGAGATAACAGCTTTTTTTCAGTTTCCTTCGAAATCTGCACTATTCTCTGTACTATTTCCTTTATAATATATTCAAATACTTGTATTTGTTTAGAAATTTATCATCTACTTTTCAGTCATAAGTAATTGTTTCTCTTTATTGATTTTATTTTTGTAAGACCAGTTTTCTGTAAGTTAATATATTAAAATTAAGGAGTTAAATTAAAATTTTTACCTAAGTCTGAGCTATAGGACCAGAGCAGATACAGGCTCCCAGAGTGATGTGCAGTCTTCTTTTTGTTATAGAGTGATATTCCCACAGCCCAAAGGAAGCGGTTCACGAGAGTAGAAATGGCCCGAGTTCTAATGGAGAGAAACCAATATAAAGAGAGATTGATGGAGCTTCAGGAAGCTGTCCGATGGACAGAGATGATTCGGTTTGTATGAGAAGTACCTCTGGTGTTTTTCTACTTAACTTATTGTTTACTAGGTTTCTGATTGTTTACTAATACTCATTTCTTTGTTCACAACTGGAGTCTTCCCTTGGGGATCCAAGCCCTTGCTCTGTTTACTAGGAAAGGTCTAAAGAAACACTGGCAATTAGAAACGGAATGTGATGGAAGTGGGTGCCTTTTGGGCCAGTAGCCTCTTGGAGGATATTCCCACAACCTCTCAAAGGCAGTTGAGTACTCTGTCGACGAAAATAATCAATAAATGATCTATAATTGAAATGGAAGAGTTTTTTTGGTGCCAAATGGAGGACTGTAACCTTGGAGAGAGCCTCTCTGATAACTGACAGATGTGTGGTGTTCAGCTCAGTTTTATATCTTGTCAGAAAAAACAAAATCAACCAAGTCAGGGAAACATTCCTTTAGTGCTTCTAAAACACCAGATCTGCGTGTACACAGTGAGGCAGTGTGGCCTTGCCACTTGGAAAGGGAGTCTTATCATCAAAAGTATCAGCATTGGTGTCCCAGGAAGGGAGGCATTTCATCTTTTATTTTTTTAACGTAGACATTCTTCACTTCTGGTCAGTGCACCCTTTTCTTTAATAATTAAAGCATATGTATAATATATGTTTGATAGTCCACAAATAGGCATTTAAGTTAGCATAACATTTCAATTAAACGATGTATAAGCCAGAATACTTCTCCATACCTCAATATGTGAACATTTCTTTCATCAGTCATTTTTNTTCTTCACTTCTGGTCAGTGCACCCTTTTCTTTAATAATTAAAGCATATGTATAATATATGTTTGATAGTCCACAAATAGGCATTTAAGTTAGCATAACATTTCAATTAAACGATGTATAAGCCAGAATACTTCTCCATACCTCAATATGTGAACATTTCTTTCATCAGTCATTTTTTAAAAGAATATAGAAACTGACACTACTTTTGCAATAATGTCAGGAAGAGATAAAATTTTCATTTTCAACATAAGAAACAAAATCATTCTTACTCGGTGTCTTCCTGTAAAATAGTCTTGATTTTTTTCTCCTTTCTGACTAGTCTTGTATAAAAGCAACCTTCCACTGACACCTTTGTCCGTTGGATCTTACTTATTAATGCTGCCCTCCGATGGTCATATCCTCAGTAACAGTGTTTGTTACCTCATTTTTCAAGAGTTCATGAAAAGTTTGTAATCGAATTGCCCCCTAGTTTGCCCTTTTTTTTCAGTTTGGATGGTCACATCAGATTTAACAGTAAGAGTACACACTGACACATTGTTCATAAACTTTATGAAAGTATTTTCTAAGCACCACTCTTACTTCCTTATGATTATGTCCTTTACTTCATGAAAAGTTTGTAATCTAATTGCCCCCTAGTTTGCCCGTTTTTTTCAGTTTGGATGGTCACATCAGATTTAACAGTAAGAGTACACACTGACACATTGTTCATAAACTTTATGAAAGTATTTTCTAAGCACCACTCTTACTTCCTTATGATTATGTCCTTTACTGGTAATGAATGAAACATTTTATGTAGCACATTTGCAATTTTCAAAAGTTGTAATTGCTTATAACTGCTAAGAAGGAGGAAGATAAGGAGTGTCTTGTTGTTTTTGTCAGTAAGTCATACCTGACTCTTTTGCAGTCCAGTGGGCTGTAGCCCACCAGGCTCCTCTGTCCATGGCATTTCCCAGGCAAGAATACTGGAGTGGGTTGCCATTTCCTTCTCCAGGGGATCTTCCCTAACCCAGGGATTGAACCCACGTCTCCTGCATTGGCAAGTGGATTCTTTACCATTGAGCCACTAGGGAAGCCTGATTAGTATCTTAATCTTTATTTATTGGATGAAGAAACCAATATACTAACAAAGATGTTTTTAAACACCTGCTTTTAATAAAGAGATTTTGAATAAATAATAAGTAAATAGTTAAACAACTGAGACATATAGTCAGGCTCCACTTTTTATTACTATTTTTAATTTTCACAGCCAAATGGTAGTCAACAAGTGAAAAAAATGGTAACTTTCTCCATTGAATTAAAAGATGTTTTAAAAGTAGTCCAAAAAAAAAAAACCCAGAAAAGGGAGCTCTGACAGTGATGGCAAAATCCTTACAGCCATATCAAATCAGTTTGCAGTGCCCTTTTTTTAAAAAAAAATTTCGCCTAATTACCTAATCAATCCATTTTATTTTCTTTCCTGGTCAACTTTTCAGCGATGAAAAAGTTAGTCCTGTGAAAAATGACCCATTAGAACAATAAAGTTACAAGCTAGTTTTTGAGAACTGGAAATATAAGACAATATCTTTATGTAGTGTAATTACAGTTTCAGACTGTGACTTTTAAATCATTATAACTAAGCCCAAACATCTTTATTAATCAAAATAGGAACCATTACAGTCAATACATTTTTGCCAATGAAAAATAAGTCTGTTTATTCCTGTAGTGTAAAAATCTGTACTTTGGGATTCAGTGAACTCTTGAATTTTCTGCATCCTGCTGGTTGTGGAAGCACTTTTCCTGCAAAAAGTTATCAAGATGCGTGAAGTGGTAGTCGGTTTGCCAGAGGTCAGGTGAATATGGCGGATGATACTAAACTTCAGTTTGTTCAACTTTGGAGGCATTGGTTGTGTGACATGCCGTCAGGTGTTGTCATGGAGAAGAATTGGGCCCTTTTTGTTGACCAATACTGGCTGCAAGTGTTGCAGTATTTGGTTCGTCTCATTGATATGCTGAGCATGCTTCTGAGATGTAATGGTTTCACCAGGATTCAGAAAGCTGTAATGGATCACACTGGCAGCAAACCACCACATAGTGACCGTGACTTTTCCCTTTGGTGCAAGTTTGGTTTTGGGAAGTGATTTGAAGTTCTTCTCCAGTCACTGAGCTGGTCTGTTGCCAGTTGTCATATAAAATCTACTTTTCGTCGCATGTCAATCCCATCGAGAAATAGTTCATCGTTGTTGCACAGAATGAGAGAAGACAACACTTCAGAATGACCATGTTTTTTATTTTGGGCCAGCTCGTTACACCCACTTACCGAGCTTTTTCACCTTCCAGTTTGTGTCAAATACCACATGACCGTAGAATGGTTGACGCTGAGTTCTTCGGCAGTTTCTCCTGTACTTACTTGTAAGAGAATCCACTCGGTGATTGCTCTCAGCTGGTCGTTGTCAGCTTCCGATGGCCAGCCACTGTGCTCCTCATCTTCAAGGCTCTTGTCTCCTTTGCAAAACTTCGTGAACTGCACTGTGTGTTCATTATCAAGCAGTTCCTGGGCCAAACACGTTGTTGATGTGACGAGTTGTTTCCGCTGCTTTACGACCCATTTTAAACTCGAATTAAAAAATCACTCGAATTTGCTTTTTGTCTAACATCATTTCCCTAGTCTAAAATAAATATAAGATAAACAGTAAAAAGTCAATAACAAAAAAGCATAAAGCAAGAAATGCACATTAAAATGATGTATAACATGACCACATTTATTTAAGAATGTATTCCAATATCAAACAGCAAGTTTCAACAGTGCAACCCTGCAATCGCTTTTGTACCAACCTAATAAAAAGGAAAGTTGGAGGATATCTCATCAATAAAAAATTTAAACATCCTTCAGGCTTGTTGATTGTCTGTCCTGCACAGATAGCCATTTTTTCTCTGTCAGTAGTCTGAGCTCTTGAGGAAGGGGTGGGATTTCAATATTATCAGTTGTGTTGGCCTTAACAGGCTGGCTGACACATATAGATCAAAGTAATTTTTTATGAAACTTGTTGATTCTCCATGTATTTCATGAGCTTCTTGGGTCCCGGGTTGTTCATATAGAAAGCTAGACCGTCTCACTGATGACACGTTCATTTCATCTCTCTCCCTCCTTTTCTTTCCTTTTCCCTTTCCATGTAGTGCGTCCAGAGAAAATCCAGCCATGCAGGAGAAGAAAAGGTCAAGCATTTGGCAGTTGTAAGTATCTAAAATCACATGAAGACGTTAGATAGCAGCACTTTGAGACAAAGAAGATTAGAATCAATCTGTTTTCACAAATGATTTCTTTCTTCTTACTTTCCTTTTTAAATTCAGGATATATAGCTAAACTATACTTTTTCTTTTTGGTATGTAGTATGCCAGCTCGGTAAGGCTGTTCTTGAGGACAAAAAAATTAGTATTATCGTAAGCTGCATCATGTTGGTTGTGCATTTGGTGGCATCCTCTGCTCAATTAAATAGAATAATGGGGAATTATTTTTACAGTTGATGATTTCCTAGATCCCCATTAAATAAGTTACTGATTCATTGATCGTGTGATTGCAAGAAAATTTAGAGAGCAAAGATCAGAAATTTAGTGTTTGTGGGGTTTGAGTAGTATGTGTATGTTTGTGCTTTGGACTTGAACTGTGTTTGTGCCAGAAGTACTATGCATTTACTGTGCTTAAAACTTACCCCTTTTTGAGGAATCTGCTATTTAATAGAAATTAGGTTTTGTTTTTGTTTTTCTTTTTGAGTGAATGTGAAAAAATAGCTACTTAAATTGAGGTTAGTAAGGAAATGTATAAGATGTGTGGTAAAATGGTAATATGTCTTCTAGTACTTTATTATTACTATTTTTAGACGTTGCTTACTAAGCTTCTGTTCAAACCACACAGCTGTACCTTGCTGTTNAGGATTCAGAAAGCTGTAATGGATCACACTGGCAGCAAACCACCACATAGTGACCGTGACTTTTCCCTTTGGTGCAAGTTTGGTTTTGGGAAGTGATTTGAAGGTTCTTCTCCAGTCACTGAGCTGGTCTGTTGCCAGTTGTCATATAAAATCTACTTTTCGTCGCATGTCAATCCCATCGAGAAATAGTTCATCGTTGTTGCACAGAATGAGAGAAGACAACACTTCAGAATGACCATGTTTTTTATTTTGGGCCAGCTCGTTACACCCACTTACCGAGCTTTTTCACCTTCCAGTTTGTGTCAAATACCACATGACCGTAGAATGGTTGACGCTGAGTTCTTCGGCAGTTTCTCCTGTACTTACTTGTAAGAGAATCCGCTCGGTGATTGCTCTCAGCTGGTCGTTGTCAGCTTCCGATGGCCAGCCACTGTGCTCCTCATCTTCAAGGCTCTTGTCTCCTTTGCAAAACTTCGTGAACTGCACTGTGTGTTCATTATCAAGCAGTTCCTGGGCCAAACACGTTGTTGATGTGACGAGTTGTTTCCGCTGCTTTACGACCCATTTTAAACTCGAATTAAAAAATCACTCGAATTTGCTTTTTGTCTAACATCATTTCCCTAGTCTAAAATAAATATAAGATAAAGAGTAAAAAGTCAATAACAAAAAAGCATAAAGCAAGAAATGCACATTAAAATGATGTATAACATGACCACATTTATTTAAGAATGTATTCCAATATCAAACAGCAAGTTTCAACAGTGCAACCCTGCAATCACTTTTGTACCAATCTAATAAAAAGGAAAGTTGGAGGATATCTCATCAATAAAAAATTTAAACATCCTTCAGGCTTGTTGATTGTCTGTCCTGCACAGATAGCCATTTTTTCTCTGTCAGTAGTCTGAGCTCTTGAGGAAGGGGTGGGATTTCAATATTATCAGTTGTGTTGGCCTTAACAGGCTGGCTGACACATATAGATCAAAGTAATTTTTTATGAAACTTGTTGATTCTCCATGTATTTCATGAGCTTCTTGGGTCCCGGGTTGTTCATATAGAAAGCTAGACCGTCTCACTGATGACACGTTCATTTCATCTCTCTCCCTCCTTTTCTTTCCTTTTCCCTTTCCATGTAGTGCGTCCAGAGAAAATCCAGCCATGCAGGAGAAGAAAAGGTCAAGCATTTGGCAGTTGTAAGTATCTAAAATCACATGAAGACATTAGATAGCAGCACTTTGAGACAAAGAAGATTAGAATCAATCTGTTTTCACAAATGATTTCTTTCTTCTTACTTTCCTTTTTAAATTCAGGATATATAGCTAAACTATACTTTTTCTTTTTGGTATGTAGTATGCCAGCTCGGTAAGGCTGTTCTTGAGGACAAAAAAATTAGTATTATCGTAAGCTGCATCATGTTGGTTGTGCATTTGGTGGCATCCTCTGCTCAATTAAATAGAATAATGGGGAATTATTTTTACAGTTGATGATTTCCTAGATCCCCATTAAATAAGTTACTGATTCATTGATCGTGTGATTGCAAGAAAATTTAGAGAGCAAAGATCAGAAATTTAGTGTTTGTGGGGTTTGAGTAGTATGTGTATGTTTGTGCTTTGGACTTGAACTGTGTTTGTGCCAGAAGTACTATGCATTTACTGTGCTTAAAACTTACCCCTTTTTGAGGAATCTGCTATTTAATAGAAATTAGGTTTTGTTTTTGTTTTTCTTTTTGAGTGAATGTGAAAAAATAGCTACTTAAATTGAGGTTAGTAAGGAAATGTATAAGATGTGTGGTAAAATGGTAATATGTCTTCTAGTACTTTATTATTACTATTTTTAGACGTTGCTTACTAAGCTTCTGTTCAAACCACACAGCTGTACCTTGCTGTTAACAACCATGGGCTGGCTAAAGGAGCTGTCTTATTTTTTCATTATGAGAAGGTGTCTGTACTCAAGAGCTTCTTTCTTTCATTATGAGAGTTACTAATTAAAGAACAGGGATTTGCCATCCTAGGCAATGGTTTCTTTTTCCTGAATGTCTGAGTTTGGCTGTGAATTATTGCTAAGGCTCCAGTGTGTTACTACAAAGTCTTTTTGCTAGTTTCTAACTCATTGCCTTGTAAAAACTCTGGGATTTGTGAAGATTGTGGATTGTGTGTGATACATACACATACATCACACACCGCACACACACATTCTCTCTTACTTTCCTTTTAGTTTCAGCCGACTTTTCAGCTCCTCAAGTAACACTACTAAGAAGCCCGAACCACCAGTTAATCTGAAGTACAATGCACCAACCTCTCATGTTACGCCTTCTGTCAAGAAAAGAAGCAGCACCTTATCTCAACTCCCTGGGGATAAGTCCAGAGCCTTTGATTTCCTTAGTGAAGAGTAAGTATTTTCCAGACTAATGGTTATGCTCTAAATAACCGTTTAGAATATTCTTACCTCTTATGAGATCAGTTGTAAGGGTTTGGGTGGACCTATAAAGGGCTTCCCTAGTGGCTCAGAGGATTAAGAATCTTCCTTCAATGCAGGAGACCCAGATTTGATCCCTGGGTTGGGAAGATCCCCTGGAGAAGGGAATGGCTGCCCACTCCAGTATTCTTGCCTGGGGAATTCCATGGAAAGAGTAGCATGGCAGGCTGTAGTCCATGGGCTGCAGAGTCTGACATGACTGAGCAGCTAACACTTTTTGTTGTAAGAGGAAGTTGGCTTCCCATCCTGGGAAAGTTAACCTCTCATGCCTATAAATGAGCATGATAGCCTACCTCAGAAGTGTTAGGATTCAATTATATATTATCTGTAAACTGACACAAAGGTGATTTTTTCTTGTTATTTCTATTTTAGCAGAAGAAGGGAGATAAGCTGTTGTTATATTCACTTAATTAAAAAAGGAAATTTCTTTTTATTTTAGAACTGAAGCTAGTTTAGCCTCACGCAGAGAACAAAAGAGAGAACAGTATCGTCAGGTAAAGGCACATGTTCAGAAGGAAGATGGTAGAGTGCAGGCTTTTGGCTGGAGTCTGCCTCAAAAGTACAAACAGGTAATGTTTGCATGTGGTAAGAGCGTCTGGTGGGAAATGCAGAGAGAGAGGAGTAGGCCTGGGCATGAAAGATTCTAAACACACATCCCACACCTGCTGGTTTCAAGCAGTGTGCATTTGGCACATGTTTAGAGAAACATTAAGGATTGTGGTTTTGTTTTCAGGCTGTTTATTCTAAAGCCGTACAGTTCAAAAGAAATGCGTCTTGAGTTCTGTGAAGAGGGAGAGGGGTCAATATAGGAGGTGGTAGAGTATGGGACTTTGAGATAATGTACTCTGTTTTAATATTGAAGATTTCATTTAAAAGAAAAATAGTATCTATTGTTTAAACATTAAAAGAAGTCTTCCTCATGGAGCCTTTCAAACTGTTAAAACTTAATTCACATCTTTCAAGAACATATTCCCTACCCCTAAAACACACACACAACACACACAGTCATACCCACATGTGTATACTAACAGGTCTGTGAATTAGTGTATTTTTTCTGAGCTCCCTTATTTTCTCTAACTACCACTTGATTTTCTGCTCATTTTTCAAGTAAGAAAGACAAAGTTAACTTGAACTTGACTTCATAGAGTAAATATGTTGCAGCAGTGCTTGCCCATGTCTCTGGTTCTGTAAGTTCACTTTTGATGAGACTTACCCAATGTGTCCTTCTCTCCCCTTCCCAATTATTAGGTAACCAATGGACAAGGGGAGAATAAGATGAAAAATTTACCTGTGCCTGTCTATCTCAGACCTCTAGATGAAAAAGATACATCAATGAAGGTAAAGTAATCTTGAAATTAAAGGTAATATTACTTTAAGTCTTGATGGATTTTTTCTAAAACAGTTTAAATTCTACTTTTGTGGGCAAAGTTACTCATTTTGTCATTTTAGACTGAAATAGTTTGAATATTAGAGCCCTCTCTTTGTAATCATTATATCTATTAAGGGAATGTGAAGAGTTCTAAACATTTTTAGAGAGAAAATGACTTAATACCCTCTTTTTTTAACCCAAAAAAGCTGTGGTGTGCTGTTGGAGTCAATTTGTCCGGTGGGAAGACCAGAGATGGTGGTTCTGTTGTTGGAGCAAGTGTGTTTTACAAGGATGTTGCTGGTCTGGAAGCAGAAAGCAGTGAACTGCGAAGTGCGTCTCAGAACAGCTTAGACAAGTTAGATCAGGAGCTTAAGGTAAGTGCTTGCGCTGCATTTGCCCCCGTTTCCGAGACTGACAGTTCAGCTCTTTGGTCTCAGACTGACTTCCAGGTCCAGCTTCTAATTGGGGTTACTATGCCCTTGTTTACTCCTCATCCCTGCCCTCACTCTTTAGTCAGTTTTACTAGAGTATATTTTACATTCAAGAAAGTATACGCTCAAAATAAGTACAGTTCAAAGAGTTTTGACAACTGTGTGAGCCTGTGTAACAGCTGTCACAGTCAAGATAGAGAACGTTTTTTATCACTGATGGGCGTTAGCTACTAGTTTTCGTCTACTAATTATTGTTGAAAGGTGATTATACTCTCAGCCTTCTGAATAATCTGGAAGTGAACTTTAAATAGTAGTGTCCTTTAGTGTAATGGCACAGCCATATAAATATTTATGCACACATCTCATTTTAAACATTCATTTTCTTTGCTTTGCCTATGCAGGAACAACAGAAGGAGTTAAAAAGTCAAGAAGAATTATCCAGTCTCGTCTGGATCTGTACCAGCACTCATTCAGCTACAAAAGTTATCATTATTGATGCTGTTCAACCAGGCAACATCCTAGACAGTTTCACTGTTTGCAACTCTCATGTTCTGTGTATATCAAGCGTACCAGGTAAGAGTAGCTCCTCTCTTTGCACCATCCACAGCTCCTCACTGGTAGAAACTGATTGGTTACTGGAGATACAGTTATGCATCTCTTCTAGGTTGTGAAGGCGAAAAAGAAACTGAGTTCAAATGACTAAGGAGGATATTTTCAGATACTGTGAAAAAAATAAAACAATGTAAATTTGAGAAGGGTGGAAATCAGGGGGCAAGGGGCTATTTAAATGGATTAGCATGGAAAGGCCTTTTAGAATTCCATATTAAATACTATGTGATATTAAAACATTGGTTTAAAAATTAAAGGAAATTCCCTGACAGTCCAGTGGTGAAGACTTTGTGCTTCCACTGCAGGGGTATGGGTTCAATCCCTGGTTGGGGAACTAAGATCCCACATGGCACCCAGCACAGCAAAAAAAAAAAAAGTTGATGTATCGCTTGAAATATTATTCAGCCATATAAAGTAATGAGACTCTGATACGTTCCATAACACAGATTAACCTTAGAAACAACTCAGACACAAATATTGTATGATTCTCCTTATCTGAGCTGGCAAATTCATAAACAGAATTAAATTAGAGATTCCTGGGGTAAGGGTATGGCAATCAGAGAGTTATTTACTTGGTATAGGTATTCTATATGGAGTGACAGAAAAATGTTAGATGTAGATAGCTGTGATGGCTGCATAATATTGTGAATATAATTAATGCCTCTGAATTATAAACTTAAAGTGGTTAATATGGCAGACTTTATGTAGTGGCTCAGATCATGAACTCCTTATTGCAAAATTTAGACTTAAATAGGGCAAACCACTAGACCGTTCAGGTATGATATAAATCAAATCCCTTATGATTATACAGTGGAGGTGACAAATGGATTCAAGGGATTAGATCTGATAGAGTGTCAGACGAACTATGGATGGAGGTTTGTAACATTGTACAGGAGGCAGTGATCAAAACCAAAACTATCCCCAAGAAAAAGAAATGCAAAAAGGTAAAATGGTTGTCTGAGGGGGCCTTACAAATAGCTAAGAAAAGAAGAGATGTGAGAGGCAAAGGAGAAAAGGAAATATACCCATCTGAATGCAGAGTTCCAGAGAATAGCAAGGAGAGATAAGAAAGCCTT
>SJYX01004859.1:0-10561 GCA_006410675.1 Oreotragus oreotragus | reverse complement strand
CTTCAAGAAAATTAAAGATGCCAAGAGAACATTTCATGCAAAGATGGTCTCAGTAAAGGACAGAAATGGTATGGAGCTAACAGAAGCAGAAGATATTAAGAAGAGGTGGCAAGAATACACAGAACTGTACAAAAAAGATCTTCACGACCCAGAAAACCACGATGGTGTGATCACTCACCTAGAGCCAGACATCCTGGAATGTGAAGTCAAGTGGGCCTTGGAAAGCATCACTATGAACAAAGCTAGTGGAGGTGATGGCATTCCAGTTGAGCTATTTCAAATCCTGAAAGATGATGCTGTGAAAATGCTGCACTCAATATGCCAGCAAATTTGGAAAATTCAGCAGTGACCACAGGACTTGAAAAGGTCAGTTTTCATTCCAATCCCAAAGAAAGGCAATGCCAAAAAATGCTCAAACTACCGCACAATTGCACTCATCTCACAAGCTAGTGAAAAATTGCTCAAAATTCTCCAAGCTAGGCTTCAGCGGTAGGTGAACCATGAACTTTCAGATGTTCAAGCTGGTTTTAGAAAAGACAGAGGAACCAGAGATCAAATTGCTAACATCTGCTGGATCATGGAAAAAGCAAGAGAGTTCCAGAAAAATATCTATTTCTGCTTTATTGACTGTGCCAAAATCTTTGACTGTGTGGATCGTAATAAACTGTGGAATATTCTGAGAGAGATAGGGATACCAGACCACCTGACCTGCCTCTTGAGAAACCTATATGCAGGTCAGGAAGCAATAGTTAGAACTGGACATGGAACAACCATGGTTCATGTTCCATGGAACAACCATGGAACAACAGACTGGTTCCAAATAGGAAAAGGAGTATATCAAAGCTGCATATTGTCACCCTGGTTGTTTAACTTATATGCAGAGTACCTCATGAGAAATGCTGGGCTGGAAGAAGCACAAGCTGGAATCAAGATTTCAGGGAGAAATATCAATAACCAAAGATATGCAGATGGCACCACCCTTAGGGCAGAAAGTGAAGAGGAACTAAAAAGCCTCCTGATGAAAGTGAAAGAGGAGAGTGAAAAAGTTCTTAAAGATCAACATTTAGAAAACTAAGATCATGGCATCTGCTCCCATCACTTCATGGGAAATAGATGGGGAAACAGTGGAAACAGTGTCATACTTCATTTTTTGGGCTCCAAAATCACTGCAGATGGTGATTGCAGCTATGAAATTAAAAGACGCTTACTCCTTGGAAGGAAAGTTATGACCAACCTAGACAGCATATTAAAAAGCAGAGATATTACTTTGCCAACAAAGGTCCGCTAATCAAGGCTGTTGTGTGTGTGTGTGTGTTTTTTTTTTTCCCCAATGGTCAGGTATGGATGTGAGAGATGGACTGTGAAGAAATCTGAGTGCTGAAGAATTAATGCTTTTGAACTGTGGTGTTGGAGAACACTCTTGAGAGTCCCTTGGACTGCAAGGAGATCCAACCAGTCCATCCTAAAAGAGATCAGCCCTGGGTGTTCATTGGAAGGAATGATGTTGAAGCTGAAACTCCAATACTTTGGCCACCTCATGCAAAGAGTTGATTCACTGGAAAAGACCCTGAAGCTGGGAGGGAATGGGGGCAGGAGGAGAAGGGGACGACCGAGGATGAGATGGCTGGATGGCATCACTGACTCGATGGACATGAATCTGAGTGAACTCTGGGAGTTGGTGATGGACAGGGAGGCCTGGCTTGCTGTGATTCATGGGGTCTCAAAGAGTCGGACATGACTGAGTGACTGAATTGAACTGAACTAGATGTAAGGAAATGCAAGGATTGAGATCATAAAATCTGTTCCTAAAAACATACAACTATCTAAAGACCGGTCCCATCAGATTCCCTGGAGCACAGAGTGACTCCCTCCACCCTGAACTCCTTAGGAGTTTGTTGAAAGTCAACAGCTATTGCAGCATGGGGTTCAGTCTGTTTAGAGGCAGATGGCAAAGGCCTTTGTTGTTCGGTCATTGGCCGTGCTATTGGTAAGTGCTAATTTGTAGTTTACAGTTTCATTAAATCAAAGAGCAGTAAGCAAACTGAACCAAATGACATGTTAGAGGTATGAAACCTGTCTTATCTTCCACACTTTTCTCCTGTGCAGGGAGCTGTTTGCTTAGTTATAAAATGAAAAAAAAAAAATCTTTGCTAATGTAGCTTGCAAGCCTCATTAGTTCACACACAGACATTTAGTTTTGAATGGGCTCCAAATCTGAATACTTAGACTGCTGCTCTCTGATAAGTGAAGGCATGAATCGGCCTTCAAGCCTTCAAATAAACCGTATTTATTTGAGTCACCCTGATTTTATTCTTCTGTTTTATTTATTTACTTGGAACCTCAGCCTTTGCCCTTGGGGTGAAGGCAAAATGCTAACACTCCTTTGGTCACAAAAAGAATGCACTTTTAAATAGTTCATTCATAGGGAACCATCTGTTTGAAGGGGCTTTTTTGTCAGATTATCGGCCCTGGTTGTTAAGGCTCAGGCAGAGATATGATGAGCCCTGCAGGAAAAATTTTAAAAGATGTAAACAGTAAATGCAGGCATTTTGCAACATAGCTAAAAATAAATTGCACTGCAGGCAATTATGCAAGTTTTACTGGATACATTAAAAAGACATTAAATGCACAGCTGTTTTTAGTGTCTTTTAAGCTGATAAATTAACTGTCTAATAAATTGTAAAATTTGTCAGCTAATAATGCTATTTTATCTGCTCTAACATATGCCTTCCTAGTTCATGAAGCATTATTGTAAGTGCCAAAAGGAGATAATGTGCATTTTACAGTGTTATGTCTTAAGTGGAATGGATCATTGGCCATGAAGAAGTGTGTTAATAAATCTCCTAGGCTTTGTTAATTGCACTCAATGAAGTGTCACTGTTAAAACACAAAAGATGTGATACAGAAAGCTGAACATAATGTCTTTCAGTTTTACAACTAACAGTTCACTAGGCAAATCTACCAAAAAGACCATAATTTGTTGAAGCCTTATTAACTTACTTTTTTCTAGTCAAGGTCATCATTGTGGATGGCTTAAAGCTATCTTTTAATGCTCATAGCAAAGAATAATCTTACTGGAGAGAAGAAATTGGTTTTTTTTTTTTTCTCCAGGTCACCTGAGCTATCTACTAAGTTTAAAAGAAATAAAAATAAAACAGCACTAAATCAAACAATGGTCTTTCAGAATCATTCACCCTCAAGAATTTGTGTTTTGTCATTGATTTCAGAAAAATGATATTTTTTATTGGTTGCCGCAAGGTGATAAGTAAAGAATGGTTGTGCACATAATATGAAATTAAAAGGTACTACTTCAGAAGCCATTAAGTATAAGCCCTTGGCCATTAAAATAAATAATTATAATAAAATTTGAAAGTTCGGTTTGTATGAAATTGATGTAGTCATTGCTTCTAAATTCAGCACCAGATATCTGTATACTCAATTTAAAAACAATTTGAAAATAACTTTCATATAAATTTTGGGAAAGTTACAGTGAGTCATATTGTTTGAATGTCAGAGCAAAAAGTGTTTTCTTTGCCCCTTTGTTGCAAATTTACCCTTGCTCAATTTTTATTTCCTTGTTAGATTGGAATTGTGACCTTGCAAAAGCATGAGTTTCACCTTTAATAATGATATGGCTTGAATGTTTTTCACAAATCATGTGTGGGTAAAACAAGGGGAAACAATGAAAATGTATGCAACCTTTAAAACTAGATGGCTTTATATTTTGGGCCACATATTACATATGTTTGTTGTAATGTAAGATTTGCCAAAGATTTAGAAATTGAAAAGCAAATATGAAGCAATTCCAGAAACCCTGCATTAGAGTCTCTGAGCAATTCCTGACTAGCAACTGAGCCACTGACTCCCAATTTATTTATCTATAAAATAAAACAAAATATTTTTCATTTCATGGAAAATAGATGGAGAAACAGTGGAAATAGTGGCAGACTTTATTTTGGGGGGCTCCAAAATCACTGCAGATGGTGACTGCAGCCATGAAATAAAAAGATGCTTACTCTTTAGAAGAAAAAGTTATGACCAACCTAGACAGCATATTAAAAAGCAGAGACATTACTTTTCCAACAAAGTTCTGTCTAGTCAAGGCTATGGTTTTTCCAGTAGTCATGTACGGATGTGAGTGTTGGACTATAAAGAAAGCTGAGCACCAAAGAATTGGTGATTTTTAACTGTAATGTTGGAGAAGACTCTTGAGAGTCCCTTGGACTGCAAGGAGATCCTACCAGTCCATCCTAAAGGAAATCATTCCTGAATGTTCATTGGAAGGACTGATGTTGAAGCTGAAACTCCAATACTTTGGCCAACTGATGCGAAGAGTTGACTCATTTGAAAAGACCATGATACTGGGGAAGATTGAAGGCAGGAAGAGAAGGGGATGACGGAGGATGAAACAGTTGGATGGCATTACTGACTCAATAGGCATGAGTTTGAGTAAACTCTGAGAGTTGGTGATGGACAGGGAGGCCTGGAGTACTGCAGTCCAAGGGGTCACAAAGAGTCAGACATTACTGAGTGATTAAACTAAACTGACCTGAAAACAAAATAAAGCAAAATAAAAATAAGAGCATTCACCTCATAAAGTTGTTGTCAAAATCAATGGAGAAAATGTATATGAAAGTATTTTAAAAGCCACACTAATATTAGATTTTGTTAATTGTGAGTTAAAATATCAATTATATAATTCTTAATATTTGAAACACTTTTACATATGGTATCTCAAGTAATCCTTACAATTTTTTTTTTAAGGAAGGTAGAAGTATTTCTAAAGACAAAATACTTACTAATGGATAAATGAGTATGAAGTGTTATTCCAGAAGCTATAATTATATAATCAATTATGTTAAAGAGTTCTCTTCTCTTAAAAGTTATGTGATTGTGTAATCATGCTGGAATTGTGGTAGAGGCAACTGAAGCTCAGGGAAGTAATCTTCCTAAGGCTACACAGTGAAGTTAGAAAAAAACACCATAAGCCTTCAGATGTATTTCAGCTTTATAAATCCCTTGAGGCTCTGAAACAAGGCCCCTGTCAATTAAATGTTCTTTCACATGCTCACACTTCTTCATTTAGACCACACAAAAAATAAAAATTAAACAGATCAAATACTAGAAACCATTGTGGGAAAAGCTTTTAAGTTTAATTAGGTCCCATTTGTTTATTTTTGCTTTTATTTCCATTATTCTGGGAGGTGGGTCGTAGAGAATCTTGCTGTGATTCATGTCAGAGAGTGTTCGCCCTATGTTTTCCTCTAGGAGTTTTATACTTTCCGGTTTTACATTTAAGTCTTTAATCCATTTTGAATTTATTTCTGTTTATGGTGTTCGAAAGTGTTCTAGTTTCATTATTTTACAAATGGCTGGCCAGTTTTCCCAGCACCACCTGTTAAAGAGATTGTCTTTGCTCCAATGTATATTTTTGCCTCCTTTGTCAAAGATAAGGTGTCCCTACTTGCATGGATTCATCTCTGGGCTTTCTATTTTGTTCCATTGATCTATAATTCTGTCTTTTTGCCAGTAGCATACTGTCTTGATGACTGTGGCTTTGTAGTAGAGCCTGAAGTCAGGCAGGTTGATTCCTCCAGTTCCATTCTTCTTTCTCAAAATTGCTTTGGCTATTAGAGCTTTTTGTGTTTCCATACAAATTGTAAAAGTATTTGTTCTATGTCTATGAAAAATACCATTGGTAGCTTGATAGGGATTGTATTGAATCTATAGATTTCTTTGTGTAGCATAATCATTTTCACCATATTGAGTCTTCCTATCCATGAACATGGTATTTTTCTCCATCTGCTTGCCTCATCTTTAATTACTTTATTAGTGTTTTATGGTTTTCTATATATAGATCCTTTGTTTCTTTAGGTAAATTTATTCCTACATGTCCATCAGTAGACGAATGGATAAGAAAGTTGTGGTACATATACACAATGGAATATCACTCAGCTATTAAAAAGAAAACATTTGAGTCAGTTTTAATGAGGTGGATGAAACTGGAGCCTGCCATACAGAGTGAAGTAAGTCAGAAATAAAAAACATCAATACAGTATATTAACACATATATATGGAATTTAGAACATGGTAACAATGACCCTATTTGAAAGACAGCAAAAGAGATACAGATGTAAAGAACAGGCTTTTGGACTCTGTGTGAGAAGGTGAGGGTGGGATCATTTGAGAGAATAACACTAAAACATGTATATTACTATGTGACATAGATGACTAGTCCAAGTTTGATGCATGAAATATGGCACTCAGAACCTGTGCACTGTGACAAACCACTGGGATGGGATGAGGAGAGAAGAGGTGGGGAGTTCAGGACAGGGGGACACATGTACACCCGTGGCTGATTCATGTCAATGTATGACAAAACCACCACAACATTGTAAAGTAATTAGCCACCAATTAAGTTGTTTTTTTTTTTTTTTTAAGAAACCATTGTGGGAGTTGTAAATGACATGTTGATGTCTGAACTATGTGGGATGGAAAGAATAGAGAGAAAACATGTCAATGCTTTTGTGTTACAGTCAGTAAACTATTTGAATAGGGCTTCCTCTGAAAACTTCATTTCTGGCCAGAGAAAAGATTAGAAAGTCTTAATTATCCTCACCACCAACTCTTATATTTATTGAGTTTAAATGGGATGATTCGATCTTTAGTGGAGATTACATACTTCTCTAAGGTGATAAACCTTCAAATGAGCATAAAGAATGTTTTAAAGTATATAAATAATCATTAGAAAGAAATTCAATTGTTTGGGAATGTGTCTTCTTTAAACTAAAAAAATATTTTAATAAATTTCTCTTTGAATCAACGTTTCAATTTGAGATTAGATACTGAAAGGGAAGAGGTACCATCAGCTCTTTTATTGATGTCTTGGCATGCATGTATAAAAAAAGAAAAATATATATATCAAAACTTACAACTTTCATGAGGTTTCTAGGCTAATGGCTGGTGTGCACACAATTGAGAAAGTCAGAATTATCTAAACTTCTGAATATAGTCTGAGTATAGTTAAGTAAAAAAACCGTGTACCATATTGATTTCAAGAAATATGCTTTAAACAAAATGAATTAGAAAGAAATAAATCAATAAACCAAGAAAGATAAAAATAGAAGGATAGAGAAGGAGAGGGAGAAAAGAATTGCAAAAATTAATAAACAGAAACTTCAATTGTAGAGTCTAAAGACCCAAACTGGGGGCAATCATTCCCTACAATAATAACAGAGCCCAGTAGGAAGAAGAAAGGCTCACTCTTCTTTCCTGACAAGAGCTCATCAAATTCTGCCAGTGAAAAGCCATGGACTCTTCTTTGATTATAGCTCCAAATTCCTTTTCCCATTTATAATAGAGTTCTCTTCTCCATGTTTCATGAGGATTTGCATATAGCTAGCCATGGTTCCAAAACCTAAATATCAGTTCATTGTAGATCTTAGATAAGCCCATTTTTGCTAGAGAGATACTTGGCATTCTATTTGTTTCAGGCCAACATTTTGTTGGCCAAACAGGGGTCCAGAGAAAAGCCTTGATTACTCCAAGGCTGGTGAGTAAACAGGTGTGGTACCCACTAAGCCCATTGTTGCTCACTGTTTTTGTCACTGATCCTGAAAATTAAAGGTAAGTTTTACTCCTGAATCTGGCATTTGTCCTCTTTCATTTTAAAGCTCTCCAAGTTTATTCAGGATATTTTAAAAAAGAATTTGTCTTTTCTACTTAATGCCTTATTCTTTATGTGGGTACTTGTTTCTTACTTTGACCTGATATTTTTAATAAGACTTTCCCAGCTGAAACTGGCTAGTCTTCACACCATTCTTTAAGGAACAGGGGCTGGTTAACTAGAACAGTGCTTGTTCAAGTTTTAGCCCATTCCTTTAGAATAGAGACTCTTGTATAGCAACTGTTCTGAAAGGCCTTCAACTTGTCTTCTCCAGGACCAGTTACATTCAAACTGGTATTAGGACTGTAGGCTATTTAGGTTGTTTGTGCTATTTGAGGTATTGGAGCCGTTTGAGTTACTCAGGCTATTTGAAAATTATTCTCTTACTTTAGATAAAAACTACTGAGACATTGTATCCTAGTTATTTAAATATTTTGAGGGTGTCCCCTTAAAGGGGCCCTAGCTGATTTTCTGTTTAAAAGTAAAGGTCCTTCCTTAAGTGAATTTCTTACTAAATGGACCAATCTGACCAAAGGCACTTCAGAATATCAACAACCATTTTGGGTAACTTTTACAGTATCCAAACATTTTTTCTTAAAAATTAATTGAATAACTATAGCCCTAAATTTTCTAAAATTCAATGGAATACATGTTTCAATTAGGATTTTTGAGGCTTCCAAATGTTACCAGGAGACTAAAATTGTCTCTCTGCAACACAAGATTTTAAGATTAACTGAAGCAAACAAACAATTGAAAAAAGACAAAATAGCTTCCAAAACCACATGCTTTTCTTACCTTCTTTGGCTCAAGGTCTGATTCTGGGGCTATTTTGTCTCTTTCCCTCAGCTCCCTGTGATTAGCCTCCACCTACAGTGCCATCTTCTTCTTTCCCTTATTTACCACCTGTACCTCTGCTATAACCACAGTTCTAATTCTCTAGCTCAACTTGCATTTTTTCCTGAAACTCTCTTTGGCCCCATTTCCTCTGAACCTATGAGAACTTGTCTCTTTAAAATTAAGCCTTCAGAGGACTCAGAGGCTAAACATTTAATTTTTTTTTAATTCTTTTTTTTAAGTTTAAATTTATTTATTTTAATTGGAGGCTAATTACTTTACAATATTATATCGGTTTTGCCATACATCAACATGAATCCACCACAGGTGTACACATGTTCCCCTAATTTCTTATATTCCCTAAACAAAAATGGAAATGAAAGCCATAGTCAAAATTTTCCTAAAGTAACCAAACATTTGTTCAGGAATTTAATATAATGATTCAGACTTATCAACTTGGTTTTCCTGACATATTAGCTAGTTCACACATTTGTCAGTGAAGGCCAGACCCAGCATTGGATGAAAACTGCTGATTAGGAAAAACATTAAAGGTCTCTTGAATTACAGAGAAACCAAGTGGCTAACTTGTTATATGATTAGACTTGAGCAGTCACTAAATGAGCGATTCCTAGGGCTTTTCCAAAGCCTGTTGTTTGAAACAAAATTCAGGCTTACAAACAAAAATCTAGTGAATTTTTTCATGACTATTAAAATTGACTTCAGATTATTTTTAAAGAAAGTTCTGGTCTTCTGTCAGATATTGATTTTTACCTGGGTAGCCTTTAACTTTTGTTTATTAATGGTAGAACTAGGACCTTTCCATTCTAGTAAAAAAGAACCAGAATGGAATGGAAAACTATCTCCACTCCAGATTTAGTCAATCTGGCAAAAGTTCTCTCCCATTCAAATGAGTCACCTAAAAGGAAGACCACTGAAATTCTTATTTTTCAACTTCTGCAAATGAAAATGGCCCAAATGAAATAAAAAGCCCCTTAGATTCTGCTATTATTGCAAAGAGCCAGGACATTGAGAAAAGATACTTGTACAAACTAAAGTGTTTCAGGTGCCTTAAGCTCTCTAACCAGTCTTTCCAACATCCTTTCAATTCTCAGTAATAGGGATAACAAATAACAATATGGTTTCTTCTAAATCTTTCCTTTTAATTGGTTTGTAGAAGCATCCCTCTACATTGGGGATTAATCTTTTTCCAATCCAAACTGACACTGGGGCTATACTCTTAGTGCACAAGCTCTAAGCTATTAAACAGCCCCTGCCTCTGAATACTCAGAGAAGACGATGGGACCCCACTCCAGTACTCTAGCCTGGAAAATCCCATGGACGGAGGAGCCTGGTAGGCTACAGTCCATGTGGTCACGAAGAGTTGGACACGACTGAGCGACTTCCCTTTCACTTTCATGCAGTGGAGAAGCAAACGGCAACCCACTCCAGTGTTCTTGCCTGGAGAACCCCAGGGACGGGGGAGCCTGGTGGGCTGCCGTCTATGGGGTCGCACAGAGTCGGACACGACTGAACCGACTTAGCAGCAGCAGCAGCAGCAGCAGCCTCTGAATACTACAATAGTTGAAATTGTGAGATTCTCTAAGGAAACCAAACGGATTCTTCTCTCTGAACCTATTCTCTTTTGTTTAGGTCCTTTGAGAGATACACATAATTGACTCCTTATTTCCTCTAATCCCATTCATTTATTAGTCTGAGACTTGTTAGAGAATCATCATGTTGGAATTTCTCCCAAAAGAGATAAATAATTATAGAATCTGACAGCAGTCATCAAAGCAGCCAAACAGGTACATTAAGCGAATCTTTGACTTTTTTGGTTTTTTTTTTCTGGTAATTCTAAAGTAGATTTTCGAAACCATGATCTTTTGTCCCTATTGACTCAACTACCATATTCATAGGCAAAATCTCCAAATAATTTTGGCACAATTTATAACACACCTCCCATCAAGATTCAAACAGATCAGTCAAAACCTCTTATCAATTATACAGAGTGAAGTAAGCCAGAAAGAAAAACACCAATACAGTATACTAACACATATATAT
>SJYX01004858.1:40758-114033 GCA_006410675.1 Oreotragus oreotragus | reverse complement strand
CTGAGTTTTCCAAATATGCTGGCATATTGAGTGCAGCACTTTCAGTATCATTTGTATAAAATATCATATACATAAAATCAATGTATTCCATAATTTGGGGTTGGACCAACTAGAATTTTTTACCTTTTTGCCAACAAGCATTTAATGAGCACTGTAGACAACACTGATTATAATGTACAATGATACATGGCAAACATGAAGACATGGGTTGAGCCAGGAGTCATGTTGGCATTCAGAAAGGGGAAGCTGGTGGATCTGAGCATTTATCAGCATTTTCCTAGAGGTGCAGTGATAGGAGTTGGGCCTTACTGGCTGGGTAGCATTTAGATATAAGAGCAAGAGAGAGAACTGCGTCAGTTTCTGCTGGTGCTGGCAACCAGTGTGGTGTATTTGAGGGACAGGGCCAGGGAAAAGCATAGAGCACAGGGTTACCTGTATTGGGAGGAGTGGAAATTAGTGGAGGTCAGAAGAGCAAGCCTATCCCATAGGAAACCCAGCATGAGGCTCTTCCTCTGGATAGAGATAGATCTGAATGCATGCTCTTGCTGAGTTAGAAGCATCTGAAAATGGAACATGTACCTAGGCGTTTGAGATCCCGTGGTAACTTGTAGACTCAGCATCAGTTCCACTCCAACCATCAACCTTGTGCACGTTTGAAATAAACCTTTCTCACATCCCATTTTGTCACATATCTGTGTTTCTCCCTATCCTGTAGACCTCAGAGAAGATTCGGATTGGCATTACCTCCAGCTCAGTGACCCCTGGCCGGACCTGGAGCTGTTCAAGAAGTTGCCTTTTGACTATATTATTCACGACCCGAAGTATGAGGATGCCAGTCTGATCTGCTCACACCATCAAATCATAAAGAGCGAAGGTCAGATTTGTCAAACTCTTGCTTCCACCTTCTTCCAGAGTAGGTGGGAGTAGCCTCTTAAAGGAGTGAGCTAAATCTTGCTAGTGATGAACACATTTGATGGTGATGAGAGAACCGGCTGTGCCTGTTAAGAGCAGTGAGGTCACCACCTCTCTGGACAGGAAACACTCTTCGACCCCACGAGGGAAGACTCACTGCTCCATTAGTGTGGAAAAATGTGAGGATGCTGTTGATGGCTTTTCATGATTGGAATACTCTGAAGATTATTGTTAATTGAAGAAAAAGATGTATGTTTTTCTATGAATTTGGATTGTTAACAACAAAATGCATCTATTTCCCATCCTGCCCTCTGTCTCTTGTTTTCTCGCTCCTTCTTCGGGGACCACTAATTTTCACAGAAACCCTGCCAGGTTTCAGGGTCACTGGTGACAAACGTTGGATGTGAGTGGCCAGTGAGATTATAAGCACTGACCAGGCAAGTTCAGTGAATGCAGTGTGTGAGGAAGATACCGGTCTCCTTGTCGATTCCATCATTTTATCTTCACTGAGCACAGAGCAGATACCGTTCACTGGAGCCTCCTTCACGCTTCACTTAGACCTTCTCGAATGGAGGCTGAGTGTTAAAATCGTAATTTTCCTACGTCGTTTGAAACCCTCTGATCGTGTGCTTTGCAGCATTTGCATGCTAAGTCAATGATCTATTTACATTGTCATGGAGCGAATCCTTGAATAGATTTATAAAACATCCGCAGCAGGATGAGTGAGATGCCATGTGACTGTAGTGTCTAGTTTATCCCACTGAGACTCTGCCCCTTCTGGCCAGTGAAGTCAGCTTGGGGCGGACAGGTGAGAAGCGATCCCAGGAAGCCCTGTTACAGTGTTTCGTTGCCAACAAGCGGGAGGGGAGAGTATGGGTTGGGCCTCCTGCGCTCTTTAACGCTGGGATTTCGTGCAGACAGAGGGACGCAGCGGAAGCCGGAGGACCTGTACGTGCGACGCCAGACGGCAAGGATGAGGCTGTCCAAGTTCGCAGCGCACAACACGTACCACCACTGCGAGCAGTGCCACCAGTACATGGGCTTCCACCCCCGCTGCCAGGTAGGACGGAGCCGCGGCAGCCCCTCAGGCGCACTCCAGCGGGCACTGCCACGGCTCTCGGCTACGTGCCTCACCTCCGCTAGCACCTCGGTTTCCTTCTTCTCACTATGTTTGCATCCCGGAGTCAGGAGGTGGAAAGTTCTGGAAGAAGCCCTTTCGTCCTGAATCCTCCATTCCCTTCAAGCATCTCTGAAATTATTATTGACACTACTGAACAGTGATTCCCCTGGGGTGACACGTGTATTAGTGGCAGAGTTAACCGGCTATCAGTGTCTTACTTTTCTTTACATCTTAGCAATTTCTAGTTAGTTCAGTGCAGCAGACACTTCCTGAGTGCTTGTTATGTACTGGACACAGACTCAGAGATGAAGAAAACCCCAGACTTGAGGCTCACAGTCTAGGGATGGACAGGTGCACATAAACAAAACTTTGGAGCAGGCTAAAGCTGGCAGGAAAGCGATATGATTGATGTGTAGACATTATGAGGTTTAAGAGAGAAATTTGCATTTACTGAGCATCTACTACATACCGGGCTATATACTAGGCACTTTTTATATACCAGTACTTCCCAATTTTTAATGTGATAGAAAATTATATTTGCCGTGGACCCTGGGTAGATGGATAAGACTGCTCCCAGGGGTCTGGTAGAAGCAGTTTATATTCAAGCGACACCTGGGATCCATTCATTCAAGGGGCATTTGGTTAGAAAACCATGCTGTTGAGTTTCTTCTTTAATTCTCATTAAAACCCCACAAGGCTATAGCATTATCCCCATTTAATAAATGAAGATATGATACTGGGCAGGGAGCAGGGGAGAAGGTTCTGAAGGATCAGTAAGAGTTTGCCAAGGAGCCAAGGTGGACAGAAGCTGGGGGGAAGGAGCAAATGGCAAGTGCAATAGCAGGGAGACGAGGGGTGTCCAGGGGAGTCAGAAGTGACTTTAGTGGGTGTTGATGGAGCTTAGAGTGAAGGCTGGTCCCAGGACAGGAGGCTGGGTGGATGGGCACAGATAGACCAGAGAGGCATCCGTGCTGTGGGGAGGAATGGGGCCTTTGCAGGGAGAACTCTTAGCTGAGGCCTGATGGGGGCAAGGCTACCTTCAGAGGGGGTACTTCCTTCTTATTTTTTTATTTTTCTATTTTAAATTGATTTTTGCAGTCAACGAACACTTGATAAGAAAATGAACAATTTTTCTAGTTTTTTGAGCTATAATTGACAGATAACATTGTGTAAGTTTAATGTAGACAACATAATGATTTGATAAGTGTATATATTGCTAAATGATTGGCACAATAAGTTGAGTTAATTAACATCCATCAGTTTTGAATAGTTTCTTACTAGTCCGTGGAGGGGCTTCCCTGATAGTTCAGCTGGTAAAGAATCTGCCTGCAATTCAGGAGACCCCAGTTCGATTCCTGGGTCAGGAAGATCCCCTGGAGAAGGGAAAGGCTACCCACTCCAGTATTCTTGGGCTTCCCTAGTGGCTCAGACAGTAAAAGAATCTGCCTGCAGTATGGGAGACCTGGGTTCGATCTTTGGGTTGGGAAGATCCCCTGGAGGAGGGCATGGCAACCCACTCCAGTATTCTTGCCTGGAGAATCCCCATGGACAGAGCAACCTGGTGAACTGCAGTCCATGGGGTCGCAAAGAGTTGGATGCAACTGAGCTACTAAGCGCAGCCTTGTGGAGGTTTGTGGGGGCCTGTGGGCTGGTTCTCTAGAAACAGATGGAGGGTAGGATTTTACACTTAGAATTTCTTTTCATTTCAGATGCAGGCAAGGAAAGGGGAGTCAGGGGCAGCTGGAGCTGATGGGAGACAGATAGCTGTGCAGCACCCAGGGGTGCAGGACAGCTCTTACCAGTCCATACCTGCCCCAGAAAGGCCTGAAAGTGACAAGGGCTCCAGCTTCCTCTGTCTGTCCCCTTTGCAGAGGGAAGCAGCAGATGGCAGCTTTAATTTTCCCAAATCTGCCTGGCCTTGAGCTTAGCTGCTACTGACGTAGCACCTGTCTCCTCTAAGCAGATTTTTTTCAAATGATGCAATTGTACTCTAGACAAAAAATACATATGAGTGGTTTTTCAAAGGATTAAAAATGATCAGAAATCCTATTTGCTGCAGATAAACCCTTCTAACATTTCTTCCCTTGGAGATGAAGTTTTTCTTTCAAAGCAGAGAAAAATATAAGTGAAAACATTTTCTTGATCTTGAAATGTAAAGAATACAGAGACTTGAAGGGTTCAGTGCCTGGTCGCTTCAGGGTCTGCAGTGAATGAGTGGACAGAGCCTGGAGGAGAAGGAGGAGGAGGGCGGGTCTGAGCTCCAGCCCCCGGGCCAGCCTCTATGTAGGCGGGTCGGGTCTGAGGCCACACTTGCAGGGGTGTGAAAACCAGGTCCCCTGAGAACACAGGGGCACACGCTGACTCCCTGCTGACACGTCACTGCTTCTGCTGTTTGGTTCTGTCTCCTCATTGCTCAAGGCTCCCCTGGGAGGCTGTCTTAGGAAATTCCTCGGTTATGACCCTCTTTGCTCCCTCCCCTGGTCAGATTCTGTTTCTCCCTCATCTTGGCTCTTAAAGCAGAGCCAGTCCATCAGACGTCACAGCCAGCACGTCCTGGCCCGTGTCAGCTCTGCCCTGGCCCCCATGGCTCCCCTGGAAGGTACGGGACAGACTAACTGTGCATCTGCAGGGGCAGCTGAAGGGAGAGGGGTCAGTAAGGCCCTGCTGTGGACGTCAGAGCTGAGGCCTGGAGGAGGCATACCTCTTGACTGGGCTTAGCCGGGCTGGGAGGTCGCACCAGGAGCAGTGGTAACTGGGTAACAGGAGGACTCTTTAGACAAAGTGGCTGGAGGTGAGGCTAGACTTAGGGATAGGAGTGAGCCCAAGACCTCTGGATGTCCACCATGGGAATGAGGACCTAGGATTATTCATTGGTTCCTGAGTCTGGATGTGGTGCGTGAGACAGACATGCACAAGTTTACACAGTTATTGTCTTCTGCTGTTACACAGATTAACTGTGATGCGAAAAAAACCTTTGTTGAAATTAAAAATGTGAAATAACCTTTGTTGAAATTAAAAATGTGAAATAACCTTTGTTGAAATTAAAAATGTGACCTGGAGCATGAAGGCTTTGGCGCCCCAGCATGCCTCTAGGTCCAATCCAGAGTCCAGAAGGGCTAGGTGGCTACAGAGGCATCCTTTGGGTACCTAGGGGTCAGCAGCAGGATGAGAGCCTCTGACCAATGAGGCGTGGCCTCGGGTACACACTCATGAGACCTGGGTGTCCGTGCTATGAACTGGCCTCTGGGTACCTAGGGATCAGCAGCAGGATGGGAGCCTCTGACCAATGAGGCGTGGCCTCGGGTACACACTCGCGAGACCTGGGTGTCCATGCTATGAACTGGCATCAGCTGGGGCAGCGGTGGCAGTAGCCTCTGTGTGGTCATGGTTGCAGGAGGCCTGGGTTCTTCTGGGAGGTCAGGCCGGACTCTGATGACAAGCTCTGTCCTTTCCCCCTCGCACCCCAGCTCTATGAGTCCACCCTGCACGCCTTTGCCTTCTCTTACTCCATGCTAGGAGAGGAAATCCAGCTCCACTTCATCATCCCCAAGTCCAAGGAGCATCACTTTGTCTTCAGCCAACCCGGAGGCCAGCTGGAGAGCATGCGGCTGCCCCTCGTCACAGACAAGGTACTGGCCCTGCGGCCGTGGGGCTCAGCCTTGCAGACCCAGGGGCTATTATCAAGCAATGACAACCTTTGTGAAGTGGTAGCACGGTCCTTTATTAGAGGGTGACGGAGGCTTTCTGAGCTCCTCTACTCCGTTTTCTAGATGATTCCCATCAGAACTGGTTAGGAGCACCAGCTCAGTGCACAGCTTTGTGGCAAGTGCTTTGAGAAATCAAGAAGGAATAGAAGACCCAGCTTGGTTGTTGAGAAAATAGTGAAATAAAACACAGTTGTTTATATAGAAGATTCACAACCTGAGTGAATAAGAAGCTAGGCTGTATGGCTCAGAAGTGGAGGGATTTAAGTCACACAGGAATAAAATGTGCTCTCAACGTGTATTAGGCGCCAGTAGGTGAGGATTTGGGTTGCTGATATAAGCCCATGAGTTTTGCTCACCTTACACACCATTCTCAAACAAGCATTTATTTCGCTTTGTATTCTGTGCACTGGCGGTTTGGGCTCGGTTCTGCTGGATGCTTATCCTGGTTGCCATCCCTTGTGTTTGAAGTGAGTTACCAGGTTGGCGGTGGGGCTGGACTCTGGTGGCCTCAGTGGTCTGCTCCTGTGGCCGCTCCTTATCCAGCAGACTAGCCCGGGCTTCTCCCTCGGGTGGGAGGTTCTGAGAGAGGACAGAATGCCTCTGGAGGCCAGGCTCAGAACTGGCGTGCCACCATCTGTACTGCATTTCATCCGTAAAAGCAAGTCCCAAGGCTCAGCCAGATGCAAGGCATGCAGAAACAGGCATCATCTTCTGATGGAGGAGGCTGCAGAGTCACATCTTGGAGGGGGGCAGTCCTCGTGGCCAGGCTGACAAACGCTTGACGTCTCTGTGCCCATGCTCTCCAGAGTCACGAATACATAAAGAGCCCGACGTTCACTCCCACAACTGGCCGTCACGAGCACGGACTCTTCAACCTGTACCACGCGATGGACGGTGCCAGCCACCTGCACGTGCTGGTTGTCAAGGAGTATGAAATGGCGATTTACAAGAAATACTGGCCCAACCATATCATGCTGGTCCTTCCCAGCATCTTCAACAGCGCTGGAGTTGGTAGGCCTTTTTTTTTTTTTCCCCATATTTGTTGCAAAGTTAAATTCAAGACACGTTGACTTCATAGGAAATCCACTGAGAAATGTTTTTCTAGACCGAACACCCATTTCCCCTTAGTCCCCTCCAACAGGTGTGTGCATATTAATTACATTCATTCTATAATCACTGGTGTCCCACCACTGCACCAAGACCACCAAAACCGTGTGTGGGTGCTCTTCTGAACATTCTGTGTGTGTGTGTGTGCTTAGTGGCTTCAGTCATGTTCCACTCTTTGTGACCCCGTGGACTGTACCCCTCAGGTTCCTCTGTCCATGGGATTTTCCAGGCATGCATACTGGAGTGGGTCACCATGACCTCCTCCAGGGGATCTTCCTGACCCAAGGGGTGGACCTGAGTCTCCTATGTCTCCTGCATTGCAGGTGGATTCTTTACCACAGAGCCACTGGGGAGACCCCTGAATGTTCTTAATTAGTTCAGTTCAGTTCAGGCGTTCATTCGTGTCTGACTCTTTGCGACCATGTGGACTGCAGCACGCCAGGCCTCCCTGTCCGTCACCAACTCCTGGAGTCTACTCAAACTCATGTCCATTGAGTCGGTGATGCCATCCAGCCATCTTTTCCTCTGTTGTCCCCTTCTCCTCCCGCCTTCAATCTTTCCCAGCATCAGGGTCTTCAAATGAGTCAGCTCTTCACATCAGGTGGCCAAAGGATTGGAGTTTCAGCTTCAAAATCAGTCCTTCTGATGAATATTCATTTAGGATGGACTGGTTGGATCTCCTTGCAGTCCAAGGGACTCTCAAGAGACTTTTCCAACACCACAGTTCAAAAGCATCAATTCTTCGGCACTCAGCTTTCTTTATAGTCCAATTCTCACATCCATACATGACTACTGGAAAAACCATAGCCTTGACTAGATGGACCTTTGTTGGCAAAGTAATGTCTCTGCTTTTTAGTATACTGTCTAGGTTGGTCATAACTTTCCTTTCTAGGAGTAAGCATCTTTTAATTTCATGGCTGCGGTCACCATCTGCAGTGATTATGGAGCCCCCAAAAATAAAGTCTGACACTGTTTCCACTGTTTCCCCATCTATTTCCCATGAAGTGATGGGACCGGATGCCATGATCTTCGTTTTCTGAATGTTGAGCTTTAAGCCAACTTTTTCACTCTCTTCTTTCACTTACATCAAGAGGCTCTTTAGTTCTTCTTCACTTTCTGCCATATGGGTGGTGTCATCTGCATATCTGAGGTTATTGATATTTCTCCCAGCAATCTTGATTCCAGTTTGTGCTTCATCCAGCCCAGTGTTTCTCATGATGTACTCTGCATATAAATTAAATAAGCAGGGTGACAATATACAGCCTTGACGTACTCCTTTTCCTATTTGGAACCAGTCTGTTGTTCCATGCCCAGATCTAACTGTTGCTTCCTGACCTGCACACAGAGGCAGGTCAGGTGGTCTGGTGTTCCCATCTCTTTCAGAATTTTCCACAGTGTTATACCCTAATTTCATTAACTGCAGGCTTTCTGGGATAACCTGTCACTTGAATTCTTTGGTGATAGACCCTTTAAAACACACCCTACTCAATACAATTTCTGTAAATGGAGACTTGAGAGAGTCTTCTAGGTGTTGACTGAAAGAAAAAGCACAATGAGAGAGTTGTGAGTAAAGTTTTATTGGGGGCAAAATGAGGACCAGAGCCTGGGAAACAGCCTCTCAGATAGCTCCAAGGAACTGCTCGCAGGAGATGAGGGGAGAGGTCAGTGTATGTGTGGTTTTGGTGAAGGGGGTTAACTGCCATCAGGCACACATATCAGCGGAGGGATGCTGCTGGTCACCAGAAGGATGGTGCTGGTCACGGACAGCAAGTGTCTCTGTCAAGGATTTTAGTGCTGTTTTACATAGGAGACAGTACACGAAACTGGGCTTGTAAAATCTTCTCTTGAAAAATATCTCGAGATCTGAAGTCCTGTTCTGCTGGTTTGTCCTAGAGCCCAGAGTGACTCGTTCTCCCCCCTCAACTGCTTACAGGGTGTGTTGATGGTCTGCAGTGGCCACTGGTGACCTCATCCTTGTAGAGGCAGATGGGGAGAGATGGTTTTTGTCCACATAGAATCGAAAGAACTTTCTCTTTCAGCTTTCTGGTTTTTAAAGCTATTTTGATTTGTTGACGATTCTTTTTTTCTTCAGTGCTCGGTTATTGCTTTATTCGTGGTCTCAGCTGTTAAAAAAGCAAAGATAAATAGACAAATGTGTGCACAAATGGGAGGGGAGTGTTTTCTGCCCTTGAATTTCCTCTCCCGAGTCAACAGCCTATAGTGAGTGGATAAGGACTGCAGATAAGAGCAGGTAGGGCTGGGGCCTGGGTGGGCTTTCATCAAATTCTCGGTCCTAGCGGGACTTTGTCCTGGGTGGGGGTGGGCACTTGGACTGACCCAAGTTGGGGTCGTCTGCTCATTTCAGGAGCCGCCCACTTCCTGATCAAGGAGCTATCTTACCACAACCTGGAACTGGAGCGGAACCGTCAGGAGGAGCTGGGAATCAAGCCCCAGGACATCTGGCCTTTCATTGTGATTTCTGATGACTCCTGCGTGATGTGGAACGTAGTGGACGTCGACAGTGGTGGGGAGAGAAGCAGGTGAGAGCCCCTTTCCCAACAGGGGCCCAGTGGGGGATTCTTGTCCATCCTTTGAGGACCCCAGAAGGCACCTCCTGTTAGAAGATGTGGTGTGTGGTGGACAGAATCCTATCTGGGGTGGGCGCACCCGCCAAGCTTTTGAGTTTTTAATTGAAAACATTTTGCTGAGGACAGTAGAGACAAAATAATGCAACATAAACTCAGTATAAAATATTTTTTAAAAAGTGTCATACATATCCAGGTATTTTCACAAACAGAACACACCCACTTAACAAACTCCCTGATGAAGAAACTGACCATCACCATCACTGATGCGCCCTCCCCCACACCTTCTAGGACCTTCTCCCTGCCCCAGCCTCCTCCTGACATGATGCTGTATTTTTATTTGCTGTGACATTCAGGAAACGACTCTTTCTGGGGCACACCTTTCAAAGGGGCACTTGCCCTTGTCCTAGAGGTTTGTTACAAGGATTAGGTAAACTGTGAATTGTGTTCCTAGAGGGGGGTGATGGAGTGGCACGAGGTAGAAAAGGCTCAGTACGTAGAGCTGCATCTGAGCATCATTGGGAAGATACCTCTGTGTGATATTTTGGCACAAGTATTTCAACTTAGCCTTTATCTTTGGCTTATTGGAGAAATAACTTGAATGCCTGGCTTTTTTTTTGAGAGACGATGTGAGGTTAGTTCTTCTCTTTTGTGTTAGTGAGTCCTAAGTCCTAGTGTAACAACTTCCATCCTCACCACTGTTCTTCTAGGAAAAAATGTGTTTGGTCTGATAGAGCTCACAGACATGACACCAGCAAGCCGCCATGCTTTCAGCGTCCTCACTGTCACCCTTCCGAGGGCGAGAGCTCAGCTGAGCACAGCGATGAGGAAGAGAACTAAGCTTTTTCCCTCTGCTTTTCTGAATTTCAATCCGAAGCAGAATGTTCAAGTCCTGGTGTGTCAGAACTGGCTGAGGCCTTAGGGAGCTTAGCAGAAGCCCCTCGGCTAGGGAAAAGGAAGCTGAGATGCAGAGAAGTTGAGCCACTCACTGGTTCTCTCACACACAGAATTCTTGTTGCCTCGGCTACCAGCCCTGGGGTTACTCCCTTCAGCTGCCCTCCCTGGTCGTCAGGTGGCCCTCACTGTCTTCCCAGACCTCAGTCACCATCAGGGTGGGGTGGGAGGTGCTTACACACAGCCTCCTTCCCTCTCCCTGACCTCGTTGGAATTGCCACCAGAAACGCGAGGTGCTATGGCATGGTGCAGAGAATGTGGGCTCTGGAGACAGACAACACCCTTCCAGCCGAGCTCTGTTGAGTGACACTGGGCAAGTCAGCTAGAGCCTCCTTTTCTTCATCTGTGAAATGGGGATGATGGTTCTATGTCACAGGATTGCTGCGAGGATCAGTGATAATGAATTCAAAGTGCTGGTGGCTGTGATGGGTTCTGGGCACAGCAGCCCACCCGGCATGTTCAGGGGAAAGCAGCAGCCTGGCCAGCCCAGTCTGCATGCCGACCTGGGGATGTCGATCTCCCTCCTTCGAGCAGAGAATTTTCCTGGTCGGAGAGAAACGTGTCCTTGAAGCATATCATGCAGCACATTGAGGCATCCCCCAACATCACCCACTATGCCCTGATCGGCATGCGGAAGTGGTCCAGCAAGACAGGGAGCCGCGAGGTGCGCGAGCCCTTCTCCCGCTGCCACGTGCATGACTTCATCGTCTTGAACGTGGACTTGACCCAGAACGTGCAGTACAACCAGAACCGGTGAGCTACGCCCGACCACGTCCATCAGCTCAGCCCACTGTCAGGGCCCTTTGTCCAACCATGTCCATCAGCTCAGCCCACGGTCCCAGGGCCCTTTGCTCAACCACGTCCATCAGCTCAGCCCACTGTCAGGGCCCCTTGTCCAACCATGTCCATCAGCTCAGCCCACGGTCCCAGGGCCCTTTGCTCAACCACGTCCATCAGCTCAGCCCATGGTCCCAGGGCCCTTTGCTCAACCACATTCATCAGCTCAGCCCACTGTCAGGGCCCTTTGTCCCGCCATGTCCATCAGCTCAGCCCACGGTCCCAGGGCCCTTTGCTCAACCACGTCCATCAGCTCAGCCCACTGTCAGGGCCCTTTGTCCCGCCATGTCCATCAGCTCAGCCCACGGTCCCAGGGCCCTCTGCAAGGGGCAGCCTTACTCCTGGAGGACCCTTGCTCCTTCCTTGCCCTGCAGGGCCTTCCCACCCATGACACTGGCCTGGCCCCTTGCTTTCAGTCCTCATGGATTTTTCCTTTTTTCAGTATTTTCGTTGCGTAATTTTAGGGGAGATTTGTGTAAGACCATTCAGCTTCCTTCACCAGTTAACATGGCGCCTTATTTAGTGACTTCCGTTCTTCTGGGTGGTGTTTCTCTTGCTTTTCTGGGTCCTTCTGTGAACATATTACCTTCTAGGAGCTTGAGCGCTGAAGGAAATGACAATTTCCTTGTGTCCCTCTCTCTGGATCTAGCCGCAGAAGTGCTCATGTCTCAAGAAGAATCCAGCTGCTAATGTTAGCAAGCCCTCTACCTTCCAGGGAGTGGGCACATCCCTGAGAGTGCCCGCAGAGGAGTGTCTGTTTTGGAGCAGACTGACCTGCTAGAAATGTGGGTTCTGCCATTTGTCAGCTTTGAAATTTAGGCAGATGACTCGCCATCTCTGAGTCTTGATTTCCTTAGCTGTAACAGTGGCTCATATATTTACTCTGGGAGGTCAGCTGCCTTCTTTTTAACAGATAGATGAAGTGACGATAAGTCCCCTCCACGGTGCCTGGCGTTGCGTGCACGCTCCACACGTGACAGGGCCTCTGTAGTAAAAGCCTGCGTACACCCTGCCTTCCTGGTGCAGGGGCATCACAGCTTGTCTCCTTGGTTTGCCTCCTGTGCCTCCCAGGGGAAGGTCTTTGAGGGTAGGAACGAGCCGTCCTCCCAGATACGGGCTGTCTGGTGCGGGCGTGGCCACGAGCTAACTGGAGGCCGCCCCGCCCCCCTGCTCTGGTTCCTGCCAGGTTCACCTGTGACGACGTGGACTTCAACCTGCGGGTGCACAGCGCCGGCCTCCTGCTCTGCCGCTTCAACCGCTTCAGCGTGATGAAGAAGCAGATCGCGGTGGGCGGGCACAGGTCCTTCCACATCACATCCAAGGTGGGTGCAGCCGTGTGTCCGGAGGGAGCTGCTGCCCGTGGTGGGAAAGCTGGTGGGGAGGCCACCAGGCGCCTCGGAGTCAGCGGGGTGGGCTTGGCGGCTGGGAAGTGCTAGTGAAGGTTGCCTGTTGGGAGCCCTGAGAGGGGAAAGACTCCATCGAGCTTCCCTTCTCATCTCCGGTTCTGTGTGTGTCTCCCTGCCACGTGCGCACCACCAGCCTTCCAGTGTGCCCTTGCCCTCACCTCCCACGCCCACCCCACACTCTCGCTCTGCGTGATTTCCTGAGCACGTCTTCATCAGTGTCTTTGCTGCTCACCTGTCTGGCTTTTCTGCTGGGCAGAGCCCTTGGGGGTCAGATGTGGCACCGTGCTGTTCTTAGGGTGCCCGGGACAGCGCCTGCTAAATACTGTCTGAATGGGACTGACAGGCTAGCTTGATGGGTGTGCCTTCTGCCCTGGAGACAGCCTCCAGGTGCGGGGAGACGTGTCCTCGGTGATCTGTATCCTCCAGGAACCCATAGGGCGCTGGCACACCCCTGCCTTGAAGGTCCCTTTGATCCATGGAGGAGAGTGGCAGAGGTGAGCTGGAGAAGTAGGGGAGCCCACTGAAAGGTATCCATCAGAGGACTCGAGTAGTCTTATGTATGTGCACTGTCTGTCTGGCTCCAGCCTGGGAAATACGTTGGTGATGGAGTAAGAGATTGTGGGCTCAGAGGGCCGGGCTGTTGAGAGGAAGACCAGTGGGACTGGACAGGGGACAGAGGGGGTCTGGAGGTCAGGGGGAAGGCTGGCCCTTCCCAGAGGCTGACATCTTGGGATCTGGGGGAACATTGGGTCCTCCTTGGGTTCTCATTTTTTTCTAGACAAGACAGCCAGATCTCTGCAGAGTGGTCATTGTCTACATTCACTGATCCGTGGTCAGTTTTCACAAGTCCCGCTTTAGTTAAGCCAAACTTTCCTAAATAGAGAGCTTCACCGTGGATGTACATTGTACACATTCTCACATCACAGCTGCAAACAGCCATCCATGATGGGAAGGCCCACTCCAGGTCTCTGGGAGTGGCTGACGCCTGCCTGTCCCCACACAGGTGTCAGACAGCCCCATGGCCGTCGTGCCCGCCCAGTACATCTGCGCCCCTGACAGCAAGCACACGTTCCTTGCGGCCCCCGCGCAGCTCCTCCTGGAGAAGTTCCTGCAGCACCACAGCCTCCGCTTCTTCCCGCTGTCCCTGAAGAATCTCGGCCACCCCGTGCTGTCCGTGGACTGCTACCTGAACCTGGGGTCTCAGGTAACCATCCGAGGTGGGGCGCTGTCGAGTCCATCAATCAGAGAAGTCCCTCAACACAGGAGCTAGAACCCAGAACTTGGAATTATAGCCCCCCAACTGCGTTGACTCTGGCCTGGCCCCCGCTTTACAGTCATTAAGATAAAGGCTGAAAGAGTTGGAGTGGTGTGCCCCCATATCAAGGGGCTTCCCTGGTGGCTCAGTGGTAAAGAACCCACCTGCCAATGCAGGCACAGGAGATGCAGGTTTGATCCCTGGGCCAGGAAGATCCCCTGGAGAAGGGCATGGCAACCCACTCCAGTATTCTTGCCTGGAGAATCCCGTGGACAGAGGAAGCTGGCGGGCTACAGTCCATGGGGTCGAAAAGAGGCAGGCACAGCTGAAGCGACTTAGCACACACACCCTGATAAAGAAAGTTAGGAATCAAACTTACTACTAATGCCAGAACATTTCTGATTCTCAAATGAGGTAATGACTAGATCTGTCTGGTAAGTCTCAGAGTTGATGTTTAGAACGTAAGATTTGGAAATGACGTTGAATATTGTGTTTGGTCCTCCAAGCCTGAGCTTGACCTGGCGGTTCGTGTGTGTTAGATGCAAAGTTCCAGCACAGTGCTGTGGGGTGCTTCATGGAAAATGCCTTTTCTCATGGATTCCTTTCCCCACCCCCCCAGATCTCTGTGTGTTACGTGAGCTCCAGGCCCCACTCGTTAAACATCAGCTGCTCTGACTTCGTGTTCAGTGGACTCCTGCTGTACCTCTGTGACTCTTTCGTGGGAGCCAGCTTTTTGAAAAAGTTTCATTTTCTGAAAGGTAACTTCTCTTGCTCTTATGCTGGACCCTGACGAATGGCTGTCATCACTGGCGCCTCTGTGGAGGTGAACCTGGTCCTCATCCTTTTTGCCAGCGAGTAAAGTGTGACTCAGTCTTCTCTGGTGGCTCAGTGATAAAGAATCTGCCTGCCTGCCAGGAGACATGGGTTTGATCCCTGAGTTGGGAAGATCCCTTGGATGATCCCACTTCATTATTCTTGCCTGGAGAATCCCACGGACAGAGGAGCCTGGTGGGCTACAGTCCACGGGGTCACAAAGAGTNTCTGCCTGCCTGCCAGGAGACATGGGTTTGATCCCTGAGTTGGGAAGATCCCTTGGATGATCCCACTTCATTATTCTTGCCTGGAGAATCCCACGGACAGAGGAGCCTGGTGGGCTACAGTCCACGGGGTCACAAAGAGTCAGACACGACTGAGCGACTAAACAACAGCAAAACTGAGACTCAGGGCTTGTGACTTCCCCGGCTCTCCAGGGAGGCACAAGGAAGCTGGGGTGGGATCCCAGGACGGCTCTTCCCCTCTACCTCTTTGCACAGAGATAAGACACGTCCCCTTTCTTCCCAGTGACCAGCAGATACTCTTCAGTTGCTTTTCAGGCCGGGCTCCTAGCCTAAGCGTGCAGACCTCCTATCCTAGACACTTTTTCTCTTGGAGGATGAGTTCTTTGTCTTGGGCAGCTGCATGCATCTTTATTTTGCTCCTAATCTTTCTCCCTCTATAGGTGTTTTTGTGCTGTAATGGTTGAGAGTGGGAAACGTTCATTCAATATGACTTAAAAACACTATTTCCAGTCCAGCTGGGATCCCTGGTTGATCTTCACTTTTTCTTGGTTGGCCATGACACCCACCTTCCTCTCTGTGAGGTGCTAAGTGAGCACCGGGGTTGCATAAGCTTTGGGGAAATAGTCAGTGGTTTCCACAACATTCTGTGCTCCTGGGAAACATCTTGTCTAATAGCAGGATAGGACATGGAGGTAGGGGGGCAGATGGTATGAACACCCATGATTATTGATGTGTGCTAGGCGTCAAGAGGAGGGAGAATTCACGTTGCCAGGCAGGAGGTGCGTGGGGCCTGGGCGAGTGGCCGACTACCATGGGTGAAGAGGGCAGGGTTAGACTGTGGGCCAGGGTGTCGCCCACCAGGGCTGGAGCTGAGGATGCTGGTTTGTGATTCTGAGTCTGTCTCCTTCTCCCTGTCTGCTCGCTTCTTTGCCATCATTTCTTGGTTCAGTGTTGTCTCATCTGCCAGAGCTGCCGAGTCACACGCTCACCGTCTGGCTAAGACGGCGAAGCAGCCCCTGGAAACAGGTGCTCACTCGGACATCTGGCCCTTTCCTTCCAAAAGCAGCTTCGTCTTTGGTTCTGGCAAACGGCAGCCAGGCGGGAGCTTTCCTGCACAGAAACTCCCCTGTTCCGTTCACCCACCTCTGCCGTTGTCTACACAGGTGCCACCTTATGTGTGATCTGTCAGGACCGCAACTCGCTCCGCCAGACAGTCGTCCGCCTGGAGCTGGAGGACGAGTGGCAGTTTCGGCTGCGGGATGAATTCCAGACGGCCAACGCCAAGGAGGACCGGCCCCTCTTCTTCCTGACCGGACGGCACATCTGAGGATGGAGCCTGCCCCGCCTCAGGCTGCTGAGGCTAAAGGAAGGATCGGAACCCTGGGGCGTCTGGACCGGGATGGGACCCACAGGTGTTTGTTGCCACACCTTCACGGTAGGGGCCAGGGAACCATAGGTCCCAGAGATGCGCGGAGACTTACTGAGAGCGAGAGGGACGAGTAGATGGTGAGCAAGAACTCCAACCCCAGATTCCTAGGTTCCGGGCCAGACCCCACCGCCCTGGCCTGTATCAAAGTCCATTTTATGGAGAACAAAGTTTTGCCTACTGTTACATCATCCATATGCTTCCATGGACAAACTTGACTTTCCTCTTAGTTCTGAAGGATCCCTCTTGGATTATCTTGTAGCGATGCCAGCATTTCAGATGATAGATGTGATGTTGGCTAAGTAAGTTTCCCTCTAACCTACTCCAGAGCAATAGTCCAAAAGACCATTTTAACCGTTAAGGCTGGACACAAGGAAAAACGAAGTAGGTTCTCTTAATTACGAATTGTGTAAGGTTACTCTTTTAGAAACTAGCCCAAAGGCATCAGATTTAATAAAGTAAAACAAATAGTTTCACTTCAGAGCAAATACGATTCTATTAAAATAGTATAGGGTAAATACCCTACCTCTTAGAAAGGGCAAAAGTGAAAAGAAACTTTTTAAAAAAAACTACAGGGCTTGCAGGAAGGAAATTAGGGTTGCAGAGATTGACCTTGAGAAACAGAATTTGCCTTACAAAGGAAAGAGAGCCAAACGTCTTTCTTGAAACAGTGAAAACAACCAAAGCGATAGGGAAAGTAGTTGCTAAGAACTAGATTTCTGACTCTAATTTATTGAAGCTCAGTTTTTAGCTCCTTGAATTGCTCGTCTTCTCTTCTGAATGTTTGGTCCCGGTCCAGAGAGGAACGGGACAGACAAGGTAACAGGGTTGTACTGTGATACCCGTACTCTGCCTTGCCTGCCAGGGTATTTTTTAAACCAGCATGTTAGGGTGCCCCCTAGAGGCCGGGCCCGGGGCCAGGTGCTTTCACAGTTACGATCTTGCTTACCCTTTCCAGCAGCCTTGTGCTGTGGAATCATTCTTCCCATTTGAAAGATGAGCCGGTTCTGAGATGCAAACAGTGCATCTCCCCAGGATCACAGAGCTGCAGACTCCGGGGAAGAAGAGAAGCAGAGCGGACTCCGGGGTCCGTCTCCCCGGCCCACCACACTGTTTATGGAGTGGCCCGTAACCAGAGGACAAATTGAAAGGTCCTCAGAAATGAATCAGCAGAATGCACTCTTGTCCATCCATCTTAGACGTTTACAAGCACTCTAATGGATAGTAATCTGACAAGGAATTATGTTCAAAGATGATGCCAAAGAGTTAATGTCAATCTTTTCTTCCCTGAGGAAAAAAAAAAAATAGTCCATGAGTATAAAAAATTTAGATCAATGTTTCTAAAAAACGATCACTTTGTACATGTCATTATTCCTATTTTGGAATAAAAACTTACCTTTTTGAGTTCTACCTTCTTGAGTCTTTCATAAATGGTGTCTTCTAGACTGCTCTTCTCATTTTATTCATTAATTTAAAGTTGAAAAAAAACCTAACATTCTTGTTTGTTCCAGCCTTATAAGTAAAATTCATAATGCATGTATTGTTTCTTTGGTGGGAATGAATTGCAGTGTCTTAAGAGAACTACCTGCTTGAAATCTCAATGTGTGACAGAAGGGGTAGTTTGGGAAAGAAAAGAATAAATTCATGAAAGTACGTGTATACTAAGATGTGCTTGCTGTTCAGCTGCTCAGTCATGTCCCACTCTTTGCAACCCCATGGACTGCAGCACGCCAGACTTCCCTGTCCTTCACTATCTCCCTGAGTCTGTTCAAACTCATGTCCGTGAGTCAGTGATGCCATCCAGTCTTCTCATCCGGTGTTACCTCCTGCCCTCAATCTTTCCCAGCATCAGGATCTTTTCCAATGAGTTGGCTTTTCTCATCAGGTGGCCAAAGTATTGGAGCTTCAGCATCAGCTCCTTCAATGAATATTCAAGATTGATTTCCTTTGGGATTGACTGGTTTGATCTCCTTGCAGCTGGTGGGTTGAAGCTCAGGCTGAGAGAGTGTGGACCCCCAGGTAGGCAGGGGGCCTGGGGGCCCAGGGCTTTGTGAATAAGACAAAACTCACAGCAGCCCACTCTCCGTGGCATTGTTTTGTCCCCACAGTCACCTGAGGCAGTTAATAGCAGACATGAGCTCCCTAGTACAAAAATAAACTCACAAGTAAACTCATAACAAAAATAAAGGAAATGTTATAAGGGAGGAGGTGATAACCTCCATAATGAGTAAGTACAGCAAACAGTCCTATAAAACAAGTGTAATTAAATTCAAGGGGAAAGATGGTATTGTATCCAGGACCAAAAAAACCCAGCGATTACAGATCTTAGGAGCTGAAACCTCAGTGGGCAGATGAAATAGACCAGCTCAAGAGTGAAACAGACAGCTGGGAGGTAAGCTGAAAAAAGTCTAGAGCACAGCACAAGGAATGTTCCCAATCTCTGCTCACCCTTTACTTCTTTCTCCATTCACTGCGTATCAGCTGCCCGGCCCTCCTGGACCACTGGGCCACTGCCAGGCTGGTGCCCACCTCTGCCGAGGGTGCTCCTCCCCCCTCACATCTGCCTGGACCCCTCCCTCACTTCCTCTGGGCCCTTAATACTCAAAAGCCACCTCCTCGACGTCGTCATCCCTCACTGAGTGGACCAGAATACAGTGTGTTTAGTTGTCTTTCCTTTTTTTCTTGGTCTTTCCCCTTGAAAGTAGGAATTGTATGAGACAGTTTCACTGCTCTGTTCTCAGAGCCTTGATTATTCCCAGCACATGGTGGATGCTCGTGAAATGCCCATTGAGTGAATGAATGAATGAATGAGTGAATGAATGAATGAGTGAATGAATGAATCTCTTCTATCTTAGCTGATCCCAATATGGGAGCTGGGGGTGGGAGTGGAGGATGGAGGAATTGATAAAACGAGTGAAACAGCACAAATTCTTGGTTTACTAGGGGTAGAAGTGATCACATAATTAGTGAAAAAGGAACATTTAAACATGTGTTAAAAACATTTAGAGTAGCTGCTAAAAGGGAAAAACTGGATGGCCAACACCTTAAATATCAAAAGGAAAATCAACACTGACAAAATCAGTGTAGGAGTTGAGTGGGCTGGGAAGGGGAAGGGGGTAAAAAGCAAGAAAACTTGGGGAATAAAGAACGTATCTAAAACTATCAATAATCAAATTAATTTTCTTGACTCAGATTGTGTCAAGAAAGCTAATCAGACTAGGACTTCATATTTAAAAATTAAATAGGTAATGGAATGTTTTAAGTTAAAGTCCCAGGTTCTACTCAGGGTGATAAGATTGTACCCAAACTTTGTAAAAATGCCACCTATGAAATATGAAGAACTCTGAGAAATGTGAGAAGGGGTAAATTGTATAATCATAAGGGGAGACTAGTACATCTCTCACAGAAGTAGAGAAAGAAGACCCACAGCAATGAGAGTTGGTCTACAGTAATTAGCCTTCAAAGAGGAGAGAATTCTTGTATAATAAAAATTCCAGAAAATGTTCTAGGATAGATAGTAGTGATGGTTGCATACACTGTGAAAGTGCTAATTTTTATGTATATATAAACACAATAAAAAAAACTCTCCCAGAACCTTGGGAAATATGGAATCCTGTGCTTCTGCAAGGCCAGATAACAGTCATCCCCAAACCAGATAACAATAGTAAGTTCACACCAATAACACCAATTCTTTTTTCCTGAATGCTTTCAGCAATCTAAGACTCTTGCAATAAAGGAGGAAAAATCGTGCTCCAGGAGCAACATTTATATGGATGTCAGTGTTCTCAACACAGAATGTGGCAGTGCAGAGGGCATGGAATCTGAAACTAGGAGACGGGTTCGTTCCTTTCCTTTGCCAAGTCAACCAGCTCCATATGTTAGCTATGAAATCAGCAACAGTGAGTAGCAAACTTTTTTCACCATATAGTATGGTTGTGTATTTTACTAGATGACAAATTGTCCATATTTCATTTAATCATCACAGTTAACTCATGAAGTAGATCATTAGTATCATTTTACATAAAAGAAACTAGGGTTCAGAAAGACTAGGTGACTCATCTGAGATCACACGGGTCTCAAGTGACAAAATGAATCTAGATTCATCCCTGCAAGTGTAAGGATAATTCCATTAACATCACAGCTGCTTCTTATTTTGAGTCATTTACTCCCACCAAATGCTATATGTTAGTAGGTGCTGTTGCCTTCTAAGACTGTGCAATGAAAAATACTGATCCCGAATTTTCTCACTGAGAGGAGAGGTGTTGGGTTGCCTGTTGAAGGTGGTTCTGGGTTCATGAATGTACCACAGGCAGCACATTAAGTACCATGCAGAGTCCAGGAAACCCCCAGCATCAAGGTTTAGAAACCACTTCCAATAAAGATGTCTGCACTCAACCTCTCAGGTCTGGCTTCAGATTCTGCAGACAGCCCTCATTTCAGGGAAAACCGTGAACCAAGGGCAAGTCCAGTGTCCACAGCTGCTGTTTCTTTTTCAGTCTACTGGCTTAAGAGGACTTCCAGCTCAAAAGGAATTAGCATTTTAATTAGCAAAACAGTTGGAAAGGCCAGTACAGAGTTTTCAAGTCCTTCAGGTCTAGAGGAGAAACAGAAATTCTGTGACTGCGTTTGTCATTCGCCGAATAGACTGTCCCAGTTTCCTTGTGCCTTTTCTTCTAGAACTCTGGCTAGCAGCAGTTTTTCTCTCTTAGGATTTTTACTCTATGCAAGGTTTTTCCTTGGCTGGCAATCCACCCTGCCAGAAAGAGTGGGCTTTAGGTGGTGCTGAGTGGAACTGTGTTCCCCAAAATGATGTATTGAAGTCCTAAGGAGAGTGAAAAAGTTGGCTTAAAGCTCAACATTCAGAAAATGAGGACCATGGCATCCGGTCCCATCACTTCATGGCAAATAGATGGGGAAACAGTAGAAACAGTGCCAGACTTTATTTTGGGGGGCTCCAAAATCACTGCAGATGGTGACTGCAGCCATGAAATTAAAAGATGCTTACTCCTTGGAAGAAAAGTTATGACCAACTAAATTAAAAAGCAGAGACATTCCTTTGCCAACAAAGGTCCGTCTAGTCAAGGCTATGGTTTTTCCAGTGGTCAGGTATGGATGTGAGAGTCAGACTGTAAAGAAAGCTGAGCATCAAAGAATTTGCTTTTGAACTGTGATGCTGGAGAAGACTCTTGAGAGTCCTTTGGACTGCAAGGAGATCCAACCAGTCCTTCCTAAAGGAGATTAGTCCTGAATATTTATCAGAAGGACTGATTTTGAAGCTGAAACTCCAATCCTTTGGCCACCTGATGTGAAGAGCTGACTCATTTGAAAAGACCCTGATGCTGGGAAAGATTGAAAGCGGGAGGAGAAGGGGATGACAGAGGATGAGCTGGTTGGATGGCGTCACTGATTCAGTGGACATGAGTTTGAGTGAGCTCCAGGAGTTGGTGATGGATAGGGAGGCCTGGCGTGCTGCAGTCCATGGGGTCGCAAAGAGTCGGACACGACTGAGCAACTGAACTGAACTGAACCCTCAGTCCTTCAGTATGTGAATTTAATTGGAAATAGAGTTGTTACTGATGTAGTTAGTTGAAATGAGATCATATTGGAGTCAAGTAGACTCCTAATCTACTTGTAAGTGGTGTCCTTATAAGAGAAAGAGAAACAGGAAGAATGCCATGGGCCCATGTACACAGACTGGAGTGGTCCATCTACATGCTAAGGAATTCCAAGGATTGCCGGGGACCATCAGAAGCTGAAGACAAAGATTCTTTACTAGAGCTCCAGAGATGGGCCTTTTGGATCAGATCACAGGACTTCCCAGATGACTCAGTGGTAAAGAACCTGCCTGCCAATGCAGGAGATGCAGATTCGATCCCTGCCTGGAGAAGGAAACCCACTCCAGTATTCTTGCCAGGAGAACCCCATGGACAGAGGAGTCTGGTGGGCTACAGTCCATGCGATCTCAAAGAGTCATACATGGCTTAGCAACTGGCCAGAAACAACAGGGGCATCGCTGACTCAGTGGACATGAGTTTGAACAAGCTCTAGGAGATGGTGAAGGACAGGGAAGCCTGGCGTTCTGCAGTCCATGGGGTCATAAAGAGTCAGACATGACTGAGCAACTGAACAACAACAGGGGCCCTCAGCCAGTGCCACAGCCCAGCCACGCGGGGCAGAGAGGGGCTGCCCCTCCACACGCCCATCTGGAGCATGTCCTTGTCCATCCACCGGGCGGCCTTATGCCCGACTGCGGAGCCACCTTACGGGAGGTCCCCGAGACCAGTGCTGGGCGACTCCTCCCAGGACCCACTTCTTCCCCGACAAGGAGGGTGGTTGGCTCTGTGCAGGCTCCCCGTGAAGTGTGAGTCGTCTCCTCTGGCCTTTTCTCACAGCCTCTGGGGCTGGGGACCGGGATAGTCGCCTCCCAGTCACGCAGTGGTCCCTGTACAGCACCCCGGGCCGTGTGCCCAGGCTGGGCCTTCCTCCTCCAACTGCACGTCCTGTCTTCCTTTGCCCATTCCAGCTTCTCACTTCAAACAGGGTGCCCGTCCAGGTGTGTGTGTGTGTGTGTGTGTGTGTGTGTGTGTGTGGTGTGGGTGATTTGTCAAGTATGTGGTGTGATACATGTGCATGCGTGTGTGTGGTGTGTCTGACTGTGTGCATGTGGTGTGTCTGGTTGTGCACACATGGTGTGTGTGGTGTATCTGTGATTGTGTGCATGTGGTGTGTGTGGTGTGTCTGTGTGATTGTATGCACGTGTGTGTGGTGTGTCTGTGTGATTGTGTGCATGTGGTGTGTGTGTGGTGTGTCTGTGTGATTGTGTGATGTGGTGTGTGTGTGGTGTGTCTGTGTGATTGTGTGCACATGTGTGTGGTGTGTCTGTGTGATTGTGTGCACGTGTGTGTGTGGTGTGTCTGTGGTTGTGCACATGTGGTGTGTGTGGTGTGTCTGGTTGTGCACACATATGTGTGGTGTGTCTGTGTGATTGTGTGCATGTGGTGTATATGTCTGATTGTGCTCATGTGTGTGTGAGGTGTATCTGTGTGATTGCATGCATGTGGTGTGTGTGTGTTGTATCTGTGATTGTGCACACGTGGTGCGTGTGCTGTGTCTGTGTTGTGTGGTGTGTCTGTGTGATTGTGTGCATGTGGTGTATATGTCTGATTGTGCTCATGTGTGTGTGAGGTGTATCTGTGTGATTGCATGCATGTGGTGTGTGTGTGTTGTATCTGTGATTGTGCACACGTGGTGCGTGTGCTGTGTCTGTGGGATTGTGTGCACGTGTGTGTGTGTGGTGTGTCTGTGGTTGTGCACACGTGGTGTGTGTGGTGTGTGATTGTGTGCACGTGTGTGTGTGGTGTGTCTGTGTGATTATGTGCACGTGTGTGTGGTGTGTCTATGGTTGTGCACACGTGGTGTGTGTGGTGTGTCTGTGTGATTGTGCGCATGTGGTGTGTGTGCACAGGTGCTGGTTCTGACATGAACCAGGTGGGTGATGGTGTATCAGGAGTTGGACTCAGTTCGGAGAAACATCAACACAGTTCATCAGAAAGAACCTTTTTTGAGTCTCTATTTTGCGNAACTGAACTGAGTAAGTCAATAAAAATTGCTCTTAAAAAAAAAAGGTGCTTGGATATTCACAATATGACCATAATCTAAATTCACTACAGAAAACTATATTGGATATATGTGTATATATATATATATATATATATGTATATCTCAGAATAAATAAAGGTGATGGTTGATTGAAATGTTCTTTCCACTCTAAAGTTTTAATAATTTTGTTCTGTATAATTAGTAATAGCAATTTCTAGAGACAAAAATACCATGTAACTGGAAAGCTTGCCTTACTTGAAACTGATTAGAAAGCCTAGATAGATATTTCCTTCTCAGATATTGCTCTTATGAATGAAACATTGGCTGAGAGTAGTCAGTGGGATTTGGAGGTAATCCACTATTTGGAGATTCTGCATTTCTACCCTTGTTGTACTGCACATATAGAGGGGCATTGATATCTATCTGCCCTTCCTATAGAGTATGCAGACTGCATGTGTCAAGAATAGTACTGCATGCTGCCCTGCCTTGTAACAGTATTTTCACACAGAAAAAGTGAGAAAATTCTCAGCTTTGGCACTAGCCGTGGTTCAGTTTGTGATTGGGAAGTTCAGTTGATAGCAAGAGAACTAAGATCTGTTAAAATAGATGGTACATGGTTTATGATTGTGCCAGAAGGCTTCTGTTAAGATCGGCTCATCTGATCTTTGTCCATGGTAGGAATTGCCCTCTTGCAGTACTTCAGTGCCTTGTGAGGAGCTAGAAAGGAAGATTTAGTGTAAGATTAATGTGATTCTGCCTCATAAGTGGCAGTCCAGTAGAATCTCCAGCTTTACTCAGTAGATGGGTAAGTGGCTTTTAAAATTTTCTCAGAGAGTAGATTTCCTACAGTAGCCTCTCAAGGGGGGGAAGTTGTGTTTTTTAATCAGAATATTAGTGTCATGTGATATTTTTCTGTTTTGTTTTAAAATGACAGGTATCTTTTTACAAGATGTGAAGGGAACACTGAATGTTGAAACAAGTTCAAAAGCAGTTTTTTAAGTTTGGGATCTTTCCCCTAATCCCCTGCCAATAAAACTTAAGCATACCTCATGATATTGAGAGAAGACTAATTCGTTTCATTATGAAGAAACATTGTTTATGGGTGCATTGATTAGTATGAATTCCTCCGAAAACTGTATTTCTCAGTATCAGAACTAGGTTTTTAGAATTACAGATTAAAAGGCAGCTTTTTTTTTTTTNCATGGTAGGAATTGCCCTCTTGCAGTACTTCAGTGCCTTGTGAGGAGCTAGAAAGGAAGATTTAGTGTAAGATTAATGTGATTCTGCCTCATAAGTGGCAGTCCAGTAGAATCTCCAGCTTTACTCAGTAGATGGGTAAGTGGCTTTTAAAATTTTCTCAGAGAGTAGATTTCCTACAGTAGCCTCTCAAGGGGGGGAAGTTGTGTTTTTTAATCAGAATATTAGTGTCATGTGATATTTTTCTGTTTTGTTTTAAAATGACAGGTATCTTTTTACAAGATGTGAAGGGAACACTGAATGTTGAAACAAGTTCAAAAGCAGTTTTTTAAGTTTGGGATCTTTCCCCTAATCCCCTGCCAATAAAACTTAAGCATACCTCATGATATTGAGAGAAGACTAATTCGTTTCATTATGAAGAAACATTGTTTATGGGTGCATTGATTAGTATGAATTCCTCCGAAAACTGTATTTCTCAGTATCAGAACTAGGTTTTTAGAATTACAGATTAAAAGGCAGCTTTTTTTTTTTTCTTTTTTCCCCTTTTGAGGATGAGTGACGTTTTCTACCTACCATCACTTTTATTTTAAACAATTTTAAACTGATAGTATTTTTTTCTAGTGAATTTATACTGTAATTTCATAAGATACACATCATTCTTTTCTAACACTTCAGACTGTTAACTTCTGAATTGTTCTGTTTTCAACTTAATTTATCCTGTAGGGGTTCAAATAAATTGAAAGGAGTTAGGTTCAGCCCTTAACACTGTAAAACATTTAAAACTTATTTATATTCAGTGATAATTCTTGGAAGATAGTTACATATAGAAAATGAGATTGTTTTTTAAATCGTTTTTTTGATGTCATGTTTTTGTCCTTCTGAAGCAGAGAGAATAACCTAGCAAAATGCTTGGTTAACTGGAGTCTTTGCTGTGTGATCCAGCAAAATGTATCAGACTTGAGGATAGTTATGAGACATGCTGTAATCACTACCACTAGGAGACTGTTTGGCGTTAATTTTTGGCCTTTCCCTTAATTAAGTGGAAGGAAATATCTATCTTGCAGAAATATCTATCTATCTATTATGTATTTGTTTCATTCTTTAAAACCAGGAGATAATTCTCTTGTTAAGAGTTCTTGTTTACAATGTAGACTCCTCTATTTGTAAGCCTGTATATCATTTCTGACAGGACTAACCAGTTTACCAGTAGCCTTAAATATTGCGTGGTTTCATCTGTGATGTCAATTCTGATATATTAGTCGGAGGAAGAAATAATTTTGTCTACATTTTAACTTTTATACCTAGGAATTTGTATTTAAGAGAATTCTCTTCTTTATATATCTTTGTTTGAACTTAGAAAAATTAATGTATTGATTATGTGCATGTGAAGTCACTTCAGTCGTATCCGACTATGTGACCCATGGACTGTAGCCCGCCAGGCTCCTGTGTCCATGGGATTCTTCAGGCAAGAATACTGGAGTGGATTGCCGTTTCCTTTTCCAGGTGATCTTCCCAATATATTATTTAAATTAATATTAATTATTTTATTGTGAGTTTTTCTGTGAGAGAGTATGCTTTTAACTTTATTTCTAATACAGTACAGTTGATATGTAAATTAAACAGACATAGTACCTGTCTTGTAGTAGTCACCAAAGGTAAAACTTTCTGTATTTGATAAAATTTTCTGTGCTTAAATTTAGCTGTGTTCAAGGGATTTGGTATTGAAGCATTAACTTCTGATATAGTGTGGATTAGTAGTCTATCTCCAGAACAGTTTTAAGGCTCAGGAACTTGGGCCATTCTAGAGTCTATACTGGGCTTCCCTGGTGTCTCAGAGGTTAAAGCGTCTGCCTGCGTTCGGTCCCTGGGTTGGGAAGATCCCCTGGAGAAGGAAACGGCAATCCACTCCAGTACTCTTGCCTGGAGAATCCCATGGACGGATGAGCCTGGAGAGCTACAGTCCACGGGGTCACAAAGAGTCAGTCATGACTGAGTGACTTCACTTTCACTTTCAGAGCCTATACTGAACATTTGATTTACTCCTTGGAGGAAAAAACCTTTTCAGTTCAAAGGATTCATTTTTTAACCTAGATACCAGTGCTTTATTTTATAGTTTATGAAGTTAGAAGAAATCATGTAGACAAATGAAATTTGGTAACTAGTAAACTAAGATACCTCTTCTAACAGAATGTCTCATCTGAACTGCAAGTTCTGTTTTTCCCTGTGACAAGGAAGAAATATGACTTAGTTCCTTGAAAACAAAATTTGCAGGAAACTTTTGATGTATTTCTTATAAGGACTATTTTTCAGAAAAATGGTTAGATTGAGAAGAAAGTCAAGTAGCTCAGTCATGTCTGACTCTTTGCGACCCCGTGGACTGTAGTCTACCAGGCTCGTCAGTCCACGGAATTTTCCAGGCAAGAGTACTGGAGTGGGTTGCCATTTCCTTCTCCAAAGATTGAGAAAGAGTTTGCTTTTTAAGTTGTCAGGAATTCTGTTAAATAAGATGAGAGTGGTTGTTTTTTTATTTTTCAAGTTATATATTTAAGTAAATTCCTGGGTGTAGCATCATTAAAGGGAAGACATTGCCAGCACCTGGACTTAGTCAGTCTTATACCCATGCTTTGAAGTCAGGTAATTTATTTCTTCTTTGCTTAAATACAACAAAGATACTGATATTTCTTGTTAGTCCATACTGGGTTTCCTGTATCTTTTTAGACTATTTACTAAGTATAAAATACAGATCAGGTGTCATAGACTTGAGTTTGAGCAAACTCCGGGAGATAGTGAAGGACAGGGAAGCCTGGCATGCTGCATGCCGTCTGTGGGGTCACAAAGAGCTGGACACAACTTGGCGACTGAACGACNATGTACCCCTGTGTGCCTGCGCTTGTGCATATGTGTGCATGTACTCGTGTGCCTGTGAGTAGGGGAAATTGCGGCTCTCAAGAACCAGTCATCTGTTGACACGGCTATTTCCTTGGAGGCCACATAGGATCTCTCTCCTCTCAGATGTCTGACTTCCACTTGTCATCAGGGTGCAGTGATTTCCAAAAAGAAGAGAAGGGATTCTCAGCTTGGGTTTTCTCCCATTGTGTCATGAAATGGGTGTGCACAGTCTCATCTCTAAGCAGCCTCTGTTAGCTCGTGGAATCCCAGCTCTGAGGCCTCCTCCCTCTCTGCCTCCTTGTGAGAACATGGCCTTCGCCCTGTTCCCTACCTGCAGGCAGCTCTCCATCCTGGAGTCAGGAGGCTGGAAGCCTTGACTGCCACTCACACAGCCTGAGCAGTTCGGAGAGTTTTCTTGATGATGCTTGGTTCCCCACCCTGAACTGGAAACTTTTGGGATAACAGACTGGGCAGGGCCAGCTAGAATGGAGGCCAGAGTTCTGGAGAGGCCAGCAAGCAGGGCTTTCCCTGGAGAGCGCAGGCAATCCCAGCCCCAGGCCCCGCCCCCCATGAGCTGGGGTTCCTCCCCTCACTCACTTGGTCCACCGTTCGTCAGGGACGTAGCAGTACATGAGCCTGCGGATGTGGTACGGCATCCAGCAGACGACATACACGGCCACAATGGCTCCTGCAGGACAGGTGGGGAGAGAGACAGACAGTGAACACGTTAGCAGTTATGCAGCTCTGGGGGGTGGAAGCTGCCCGAGGTGACAACAGCGTTTCCCGAGAGCTTGTTCCTGGAGTCTAGGGGTCGGCAGGAGACTTTGAGGTTATCTGGCACACTCTTGTCTGGAAAGAATGAAGGTGAAAGTCGTTCAGTCGTGTCCAACTCTTTGCATCCCCATGGACTATACAGTTCATGGAATTCTCCAGGCCAGAATACTGGAGTGGGCAACCTTTCTCTTCTCCAGGGGGATCTTCCCAACCCAGGTCTCCTGCATTGCAGGCAGATTCTTTACCAACTGAAGTATTCAGAAAGCCCCACTCTTGTCTGGATCTGTCCCCAAACCTGCTGTTACCCTGTCCTCTGAGTGAATGTCCACTTTAATCCTAACTGGTCCACTGACATGCTTCTAGAAACTTCTACAACATCTATAACCTCCTGGCCACTAGAATCTACTCCCAGCTCAGAGCTGGATATTCCCCCTTAGTTGTCCAACTGCATAGATGTGTGTGCATGTGTGCCTGCTAAGTCGCTTCAGTCATATCTGACTCTTTGGGACCCAATGGACTGTAGCCCGCCAGGCTCCTCTGTCCATGGGATTCTCCATTCAGAGCTGGATATTCCCCCTTAGTTGTCCAACTGCATAGATGTGTGTGCATGTGTGCCTGCTAAGTCGCTTCAGTCATATCTGACTCTTTGGGACCCAATGGACTGTAGCCCGCCAGGCTCCTCTGTCCATGGGATTCTCCATGCAAGAACACTAGAGTGGGTTGCCGTGCCCTCCTCCAGGGGATCTTCCCCACCCAGGGATTGGACCCATGCCTCTGTGTCTCTTGCATTGACAGGGTTCTTTATCACTAGCGCCATCTGGGAAGCCCAACTGCACAGACAGTAGAACTCAAATATCCTGCCTTACAAACCTCTCCCCTCCTGCATCCCCTTTTTCTGGTTGATTGATGGCACCACCCCAGCCATAAGCCAGAGAGTCTTCTCTTTCCAGTACCCCCAAGATGCAATCTATTAAAAAGTTACTCCCTAGCATCTCTCCTCTCTCTCTTTCTCCCCAACTTCACTGTGCCCACCCCAGAGGAGCACATCTTCCCTCCACTGGACTGTGACAGCAGTCTCTAACTGGCCCTATTGACCTAAACTCCTCCTCCTTCCCTTCCCTCCTTCTTCTCCTGCCCTGAGTGGCAAACCCATTCTCTAATCCACCGAGGTCCCTGGACCAGCAGCATCCACCTCAACTGGGACTTTGTTAGAAATGTAGACTGTCAGGCACACCCAGACCAGACACATCAGAATTTCTGGATGGGGACCCAGGGGTCCACGTCTGACAACTCTCCCCAAGCATTCTTACGTGCATGGAAGTTTGAGAAGCACTGAACAGCCTGCCCTGCAAAACTGCCAAGCATGTATATCTCAAGAGCAAGTCCCCCTGTCATTCCTGGACCCAGGCTCTTTCAATGATGGCCCATTGTCTATGGAAAGAAGTTCAGGCCCTTTACGTGCTGCTTTTGCTACCTGGCACATCACATCACGCTTAGCTCTTATATTTCAGTCCTGTGGTCAAGACTGTGACACACACATGGCAGCAGAGACCCTGTCCCTTCCTCCATCCTTCTGGACCTTGTGTGTGCCTGGATCTCACAGGTGCATGGAGAGACCTCTGCTTTCCTGTGCCTTTAAAGTTGTCCTTACAGAGCCACGTTTGCCCAGATGCTTAAACAAACAAACAAACACATAGATCAATGTTGCATCAGAGAAAGTGGAGAGTTAGTGGGGAACTGGATTTGGGGACCTAGCTGGCCTGCGTCCACAATCCCTGGTCAGCGGGTCCTTAAATACATTAGTTCCTCGTGTCCATCTGAACAACCAGACTCCCTGAAAAGCAGCCAGACGTCTGCTTGTCTTTGTGTGCCACCCCCTGGAGCCGATGGGGCGGTTAGTGTACACAATTCCCATTCCTTCTTTTAATTATACCACTGGACCTTACAGAAGCCTGTTGGTGATTGTATAACTCCCCAGGGCACAGAGAAAAATGAGACCTAGACAGAGGCAGGGACTAGCTCAAGGCCATGTGGCCAGGGATTTGTGGAGACCGCCGTGGCCTGGCCCTCCCACTCCGGGCGGGGTTACCGGGAACTTAACTGAGAACGTGGATGCTGTGCCGGAGGCCGCGGGCCCGGCGGGAGTCCTTGTGTCTCACCAGGGCGGCCTGGTCCCCCAGGGCCAGCGTCTTCCTCTCCTCGCTCATGAGCTCCAGGCGGCTGGGGGCAGGACTGCCTGCAGTGGGAGGGGACAGCACCTGGGAGCAGAGGGCTGCCAGGTGGCTCACGGTGACCCCGTTCAGGAAAGCGGTTAATGCCAAAGGGAGCACGAAGGACGCCAGCACATTCACCTGGAAAAGGTGATTCCAAGGGTTACGGCGGCAGCTCCAAGGCTTGGTGACCGCTGGTCCTCAGGTGTGCCCAAGGGCCCAGGAATCTGCAGCAACAGGACCGCGGCTGGGGCTGGGGGTGGGGGCGACAGCGGATTTCCAGATGCTGAGAAAGTGCTCGGAGAGTAAGGAGAGCAGTGAAAATAGAAAAGACAAGAAAACGGGATGTTTAGGATGCTCACTGTCTAAATAGTAGCCATGCTGGAAAGAAAAATAGAGAAAACAGTGGAGGAAATTATAATGTAGGGAAAAAAAAAAACACATTTAAGAAAGTTTTCCCAGGGCTTCCTTAGAGGCTCATTGGTAAAGAATCCACTTGCCAGATGAATGGATAAGGAAGCTGTGGTACATATACACAATGGAATATTATTCAGCTATTAAAAAGAATGCATTTGAATCAGTTCTAATGAGGTGGATGAAACTGGAGCCTATTATACAGAGTGAAGTAAGTCAGAAAGGAAAACATCAATACAGTGTATTGACGCCTATATATGGAGTTTAGAAAGATGGTAACGATGACCCTAAAAGAGACACAGATGTAAAGAAGAGACTTTTGGACTCTGTGGGAGAAGGCGAGGGTGGGATGATTTGAGAGAATAGCATTGAAACATGTATATTATCATGTGTAAAATAGATTACCAGTCCAGTTCAGTGCATGAGACAGGGTGCTCAGGGCTGGTGCACTGGGATGACCCTGAGGGATGGGATGGGGATGGAGGTGGGAGGGGGGTTCAGGATGGGGAACACGTGTACACCCATGGCTGATTCATGTCAATGTATGGCAAAAACCACTACAATATTATAAAATAATTAGGCTCCAATTAAACTAAATAAATTAATTTTTTAAAAAGAATCCACCTAGCCAGTGCAGGAGACGCAGGTTTGATCTGGCAGGATCTCGCATGCCACAGGGCGACTAAGCCCATGCCCCACAACTACTGGGCCTCTGCTCTAAGCCCAGGAGCCACAGCTACAGGGCCCACGTGCAGCAGCTACCGAAGCCGCGCTCCCTAGAGCTGTCACTCTGCAACAAGAGAAGCCATGACCGTGAGAAGCCCACATACGGCTATTAGGGAGTGGCCCCTGCTTGCCACAGCCAGAGAGTAGCCCATGCACCAGTGAAGATGCAGCCCAGCCATGAATCAATAGAACTGCATTTTAAAACAGTTTTCCCAAAATTGAGGGATGTGAACTTCTAGACTGAAAGGCGTGTGGGTGCTCAGAACAATGGATGAAAATAAATCCACATCAAGGCACGTTCTTATGACATTTAGCACCTGGAGATAGAGTAGGTCTCCAAAGCTTCCAAAGGGATAAAACAGGGCACGTACAAGGGAGGGGAACCAGAACGGCCTTCAGTTCAGTTCAGTCACTCAGTCGTGTCCGACTCTTTGCGACCCCATGGACTGCAGCACGCCAGGCCTCCCTGTCCATCACCAACTGGCCTTAGACTCACTCAAAGCAATGAGGAAGCTAGAAAATAATAGACTGATGCTTTACAATTTGTGAGGAAAAACAGTTTCCGTCTTGTAATGTTCTGCCCAGCCATACTGTGAGAAATGAGAGGATAAAATGAAACATTTTCAGACACATAAATTCTCAGAAAGTGTTTTTACCTTCTATGGACATTTTCTCAGGTCTCAGGAGGTTACAAGAGCATGTGTTCCATCAAAACAAGCTTGTGAACCAACACAGAGGTAGACCTTGGATCCCCAAATTGGGTGTCCCCCAGAGGAGCAGAAAGATGGGGTAGCATTGGCAAGGTGCTGGAGCAGAGGAGAGGCCTCCAGGCATGATTGAAAAATACAAGATGAGGTTGGTTGATTACCTGATGGAGCTCAACATATTGACAGGGTATTTATACTTCTGGTGTGTGCATGTCAAGTCGCTCAGTTGTGTTCAACTCTCTGCAATTTTGAAAGCAAGTGGAATGCTTTCCTATTGCATTTTTATTCCTATTTCCGCAGGAATTTCCATATTTTATCCCTATTTTCCATATTCCTGTTAAGACTGTAGTAGATATATATATTTCTTTTGAAATCCTTCATTAACATTGAATGTTTAGGCCTCTTTTTCTACTTGTACAATGCCCAATAAACTAGTTGTTCTTGTCATAGGGCTAAAGATCACTAGTTTGGGTGATAATAGAGAAGCAGAATACTGGGTGGGTCATGAGATCTACAATTTTTTACCTGCTCTCCAGGTAATTCTTATACCCAATCACGTTTGCTCACCACTCCTGCAATACTGGGAAGACTTCAGAGTCAATCTTGAGTTCAAATCTGGAATTCTCTTTATTTTTTTATTGAGATATAGTTGGTTTACAATACTGTTAGTTTCAGGTATATAGCAAAGTGATTCAGTTATACATACATATATATATATATATTTCAGATTATTTTCCATATAGGTTATTCCAAGGTATTGAATATAATTCCCTGTGCTATACAGCAAATCTTTGTTGCTTGCCTATTTTATATACAGTACTTTTTATCTGTTAATCCCATAGTCCTAATTTATCCCGGGTGTCTCCCTCCCTTTCCCCTTTGGTAACCATGAATTTATTTTCTAGGTCTGAGGGTCTATTTCTGTTTTGCGGTTAGTCCTTTATATTATGCTTTAGATTCCACACGTAAACGATACCGTGTAACATTTGTCTTTCTCTGACTTAGCTTCACTCAGTATGATAATCTCTAGGTCCATCCGTGTCGCCACAAAATGGCATTATTTCATTCTTGTTTGGGTTTCTCTTAGTGCTTCCGTTTGGCCAAGTCTCTCCCCAGATCCTTTGTTAAATCGGGCGGTGAGACCCAACTTTCTGACTGCTCTCTAGCGTGAGAGATGAAAACACAGGCGGTGGGGTCGCTCCTCCCGCTTACCTGGACGAAGACCTGCAGGGTGGCTCGGCTCACCAGCACGGTGCACACACGCGAGGCGGGCTCTGGTTCCCCGCCCGCCGTCTCCAGCTCGTGCTTCTGCCCCATGATGACGGCCATGGGCAGGGCCAGGCCGAGCGAGGCGGCCCAGACCACGGACAGCAGGCGGCGGGTCTTGCGCGGAGTCAGCAGGCTTCGGGCGCGCAGGGGCTGGCACACGGCCAGGCAGCGCTCGGCGCTCAGGCTGGTCACGCTGAGCACCGTGGCGTAGGTGCACAGCTCGCGTACGAAATAGTAGGCGCGGCAGCCCAGGTCTCCGAAGACCCAGGGGTAATGGAACCACACGAAGTTATAGAGCTCCATGGGCACGCCGACCAGCAGCAGCAGCAGGGCGGAGAGCGCCAGGCTGAGCACGTGGCAGCGCAGGCGCCCCGGGGGCCCGGCCCGCGCCTTCAGCACCACGTGCACGGACAGCGCATTGCCCGCCGTGCCCAACGCGAAGATGAGCGAGTAGAGCGCGGTGAACAGCACCTTGGCCCAGAGGCGCGTGTCCACGCCTAGCCGCGCGTCCAGGCTCAGCGCGGGCCCGCGGCTGGGTCCCGGGGCCCGCGGGCTGCCAGTCTCCATCGCGTTCCCGAGACTGCGCTCCCTCCCTCTCCCTGCCCGGAGACTGGGCGAGCTGCCCCGTTGGCCAGCGCCTCCCCTCCTCTCTGGGAATCTCCGGAATGGGAGGACACGCCCCGCGAAGGGTGCCCCGGAGCCGGCGCAGGACCGCCTGTTAGCTGCGCTCACGTTTCTCAGTTCAGTTCCCTGCGGGGGAAACATGAGCTGGATGGAGGGTGGGCTCATTTTGGGGGGACCTGAGAGACAGTCAATGGCACCCTACTCCAGTACTCTTGCCTGGAAAATTCCTTGGACAGAGGAGCCTGGTAGGCTGCAGGCTACCAGGGGTCGCTCGCTAAAAGTCGGACACAACTGAGCAACTTCACTTTCACTTTTCACTTTCATGCATTGGAGAAGGAAATGGCAACCCACTCCAGTGTTCTTGCCTGAAGAATCCCAGGGATGGAGGAGCCTGGTGGGCTGCCATCTATGGGGTCGCACAGAGTCGGACATGACTGAAGCGACTTAGCAGCAGCAGCAGCAGCAGAGAGACAGTGAGTTGGGCCGAATGCCTCCATTGACTAGCTGTGTGACCTTGGGCAAGTTATTTTTTGTCCTCTCTCAACCCATTTCTGCATTTAAAAAATATTATCGACACTGCAGACTTTCTGTGAAGATTGCTAGGTGAATCTGTGTGCAACTCTCTACCTGTGGCATAAGCAGGCATCCCACATGTGCCATGTGCTCTGCTGCTGCCTGTGTGCCGTCCCAGGGCAACTGATCAAGAATTTGCCCACATGTCAACATTTCCCAGGTAGCTCAGTGGTAAAGAATCCACCTGCAATGCAGGAGACTCAGGTTTGATCCCTGGGTGGGGAAGATCCCCTGGAGGAGGAAATGGCAATGCACTCCAGGATTCTTGCCTGGAAAATGCCATGGGTAGAGGAGCCTGGTGGGCTATAGTCCATGGGGTCATAAAGAATCAGACACGAATGAGCAAGCATGCAACATTTTGCAGCTGTTATTCTTGGAAAAGGTCTCTTTCAGCTTCTTGCTAAAGGCTGTTTCAGTGCCACACTAATGTCTTCAAGGAAGTCCTCCATCAGCTGCCCCCACATGATATCTGTTTTTCCCATCCTTTGAGGACGTCATGCTCATGGAGCAGTATGAGAAAGTGGAAAGAAGTATTGAGCATGTTTTAAAGCCTTCCATAGGTCTCTTTCCTAAATCCATCTAGAACACCACAACTTAATTCACTTATTTAAGTTGTTTTTGGCTGCACTGGGTCTTCAATTGTTGTCTCTGGGCTTTCTCTGCTTGTTGCGAGCAGGGGACTACTCTCTAGTTGCGGTGTGCAGGAAGGTGAGATGCAGTTAATAAGGGAGTGAGGAAGACTCAGCTAAAATGACACATCCAGTGGGCTCTCCCTACAGATGTGTGCAGAGGGCTCAGGATTTCTATCTTCACCCAGGGGACTAGAGGAGAAGGACTGATCTGCCCTCTGGTTGTAAGTCCCATACCTGGTCTCTCTAAGCTGAAACTCTGAGAACATAGCCATGTGTGGATGCTCTGGGCCTAGCACTTGCTTCTTCAGCACCCACAAGAACTTAATTTTGCCCCTGAATAAAATCATCACTTGTGTTAAGATTGCTTTCAGCCTGTATTGGAAGACTCTGATCTTTGATATCCTCCACTGTCTATGTTAGAATCAAAATCTGGGCTTCCCCGTTGAGTCACAAAGTGAAAGTCACTCAGTCGTGTCAGACTGTTTGCAACCCCATGGACTATACCGCTCATGGAATTCTCCAGGCCAGAATACTGGAGTGGGTAGCTGTTCCCTTCTCCAAAGGCTCTTTCCAGCTCAGGGATTGAACCCAGGTGTCCTGCATTGCAGGCAGATTCTTAACCAGCTGAGCCACCAGGGAAGCCCAAGAATACTGGAGTGGGTAGCCTGTCCCTTCCCCAGTGGATCTTCCCAACCCAGGAATCAAACTGGGGTCTCACGCATTGTGAAAGGATTCTTTACCCATTGAGCTACCAGAGAAGCTCGTTGAGTCACAGGCCAAGCTAAATTTCTCGATCTCTCATTGTGCAGCAAATAATTCAGAACTACCCGGTACTAGAGGGTGCTGCTAGGTGTGGCAGTTATGGAAGGGAAGGATTACATGTCCAGAGATGCCAGAGGCAGGATGCTACACTGTTCGGGGCAGTGGTGTGAAGTACTGACAAGGCTTCCTGGCCAGGCAAGGTGTCTCTGGGTCTAAGAATCTGGGTGTTCTGTGTGCTTTGTGTATCTAGATTCCTAACTTCCATGCCTGTTGCATGTAGGGTCCCATCAAAAGGGCTTCGGCCATGGACTGAACTGCGTTCCCCTCCTCACTGGTTGAAGACTGAACCCCTAGTGTGACTGCATCTGGAGTAAGGAGATAATTAGAGATAAAGGAGATCATAGGGGATAAGTATCCATATAAGGACTTCCCCGGTGGCTCAGATGATAAAGCAGGAGACCTGGGTTCGATCCCTGGGTCAGGAAGATCCCCTGGAGAAAGAAATGGCAACCCATTCCAGTGTTCTTGCCTGGAGAGTCCCATGGACAGAGGGGGAGCCTGGCGAGCTACAGTCCAGGGGGTCGCAAAGAGTTGGACACGACTGAGTGATTGACGCACACAGAAGAGGAGATCTCAGAGAGCTCCCTACCTCTCTCTGTCTCTTTCTTTCTGCCACACGAGAACACAGTGAGGAGGAGACGGTCAGTCTGCAAGCCAGGAAGAGAGCTCGCACCAGGAGCCAAGCCTGTTGGCACCTTAATCTTGGACTTCCAGCCTCCCGGACTGTGAGAACATAAACTTCTGCTGTTTAAGCCCCTCAGTCCCTGGAGTGCTGTTCTGGCAGCTTGAGCAGACTCAGACAGCTTCCTTCCCCAAGCAGCCTTTGGACCTGATGCCAGCACATGACCCAGAGAATGTACTTGCTACTTGAACCTTGAAAAAAGACAGTTAATTCCCTGTTTCCATCACTCCAGAATTGAGTCGTAGTAGGGTTTTCTGACTCAGAGAAAGGAGGGGACAACAGTCACCGTGTGTGTGTGTGTGTGTTATGAGAGATGGAGGCAGAGATGTAACATATTTGCAGGTTCTGGGATTAGAACATTGACCCATTTGGGGGTTGATAGCCTGCATTTCACACTTCAGGTCCAACCTCCCATCCTTTTTCTCAAAGACCTAAGAATGGAAGCCTCTTCATGGAGCGGAGAAATCAGGGAAGGCTCCGTGGAGGAAGGAGGTGTGGCCTGGCCCCAGACAGGGGGCACATTTGGAAAGACCTTCCAGGAAGTGGGTCATGGCATGAGCTAAGATTTAGAGATGGGACCAGACAAGGTGTTCTGAGACGGGAGGGCCATTCACAGGAGACTCCCAAACCAGGGCCTGGCGCCCTGTGGATTCTTATGGCTAGGGCATGTAGGGGGCAGTGATTCAGGGCAGACTTCTGCGTGGTCCTGCCCAGGGTGCCGTGGGGCAGCTCGGGAGTTCTCAGAAGCTCCAGTGGAGGACAAGTTGGAGAGTTTGGCCAATAGAAGTCCAAAGTAAAATAGAGCCTTCATTTCTTTGTCTGTAAAATGGAGCTATTAGTGCCTACCTCAGTGTGACTGTAAGGATTAGTAGCCGTGACTGCTTTTTGAGGGTCTAATACACGCCAGTGTTCATCAAGGACTATCTGTTCATGGCCTCAAGTGCCCCCACAACAGCCCTGTGACGGAGAGACTATTTTTATCCCTGTGTTTCCCAGATAAGGAAACAAAGGTCCTTAAAGGTCTGAGTCAGAACAGCTTTGAGGCGCCGAGTCAGCCCCAGAGCCCAGGTCTGTGTGACTCAGATGGTGCAGCTCAGTCATGTGTTGCTTCCAGGAACCCCATCAACACACATGTCCCTATTTCTAGGCGCACCAGCCCAGCCAGCGCTGGCTGTCATTGGCCTGACATAGCAGCAGGATACCCGTCAGCCTGACCTCCCCACAAGCAGGGGTGTGAAACCCGCCTGGGCTCGGAGCCCCAAGGACCAGGCATGCCCCCCTTGTTCACGCCGAGGCTCCGCGTGGCTGGCCCTGGGGATGGGTGCAGGAGGACCGGAGAGCTGTGTTCACAGCTCCAACGTGGCTCTGTGCACCTATCACACAGCCAGCTGAGCGCTCCCCACGACCAGGTGTAATGACTCACAGTCTTATCACTGCTTGGTCACGAGGTTCTCAAAATATCTCGACAGCAGAAATTAAAAATAGTAAGAGTTGGGGACCCAGCTCAGTCGAAGTGTCTGAAAGTGTTATTTTTGCCCTTCTGTTGAGGACATTCAGGGACCTTCAGTCTGTGGGAGCTGTTCCAGGGAGTGGACGGGGGGCCCCTCTCTGCTCTTCTCCAGGGGGAGCGAGGCCAGCTGCACAGTATATGGCCAGGATCGTGGTGACCTGGGCACGTGGAAGCCTGGGGTTCAGAACCTTCCTGTGGCTTACCAGATGCAGCAGAACTGGGGTAGCCGCTGACCTCCAACCTGTCAAGGGAGGTCGTTAGAACCCATCACGTTTGTTAGGACATGCCCGGCATCTTGCAGGTATTTGCCCACTCCACCCTCGGCACATCCCTGGGTGGATTCCGGGTCAGGGTCTCCTCCGGAGGGCAGGAGGAAGGGGAGTGAAGTGAGTGGAAAGGCAGAAGGCCTGGCTGGGGAGGAGGTAGGGACCAGGTCGGTGCTTTGGCACCCATGGAGTAGAGCTGAGAGGTTTGGAGGTGGGCGGTCCTAGCATCATGGGCTGTAGGGATTCTGGGGGCCAGGGGGTCGCTCTGTGCTAGGGGTCAGGGAGGTTGTCTCCTTCAGTCCTTGTCAAATGAGATCGGAGCCTCTCACCCAGGCCTGCAGCTTGCCCTGTGCTGCCCTCCCACCCCCACCTGGCCCAGAAACTGCCTCCCCCCACCCAGCTGCGGGCCTGCATACCTGTGCCCCATGGAGCCCAGCCCCATCAGCACAAACCCACAGCTCCTGGCAGGATCAGAACCACGTTTCAAGCACCGTATTTGGGGTCAACCCGATCCTGCTTAGTCACTTCCCGCTTTGTGACCCAAGATCAGTTCTTTAAGCTCATCTTTCACTTCCGTAACCTCATAGGGCTGCCATGCAGAACGTGTACCGGAGAGCAGCTGACCACCTGGTGGTGTGTCTGAAAGTGTTTGCCTCCTTCCCTGGGCTCCTGGTGTGCAGGCAGCACTCAGGTCCAGCGAGTCGTCATGATGACGCTGCTAAGTGTGATGGAGGTGATGCCTGTGGTCCCCTGGGGAAGGGAGGCCACTGACCCTGCCTTCCTGACTCCCCAGAGGGTGCCCGTGCACAGAGAGAAAGGATTCCTCGTCACTTCCGTGGGAAACCAGTGGCTTCCCTGGTGGCTCAGGTGGTAAAGAATCTGCCTGCAGTGCAGGAGACCCCGGTTTGATCCCTGGATTGGGAAGATCCCCTGGAGCGGGGCATGGCTACCCACTCCAGTATTCTTGCCGGGAGCATCCCATGGACAGAGGAGCCTGGTGGGCTTCCGTCCAGGGGGGTCTCAAAGAGTCAGACAGGACTGAGCGCCTAAGACTTGCACGTGACACGACAGTGGTAGACGAGAATGTGAGTGGACTAAGGACATGCACATCCCCTTTTGCGAGGTCCCCTGCACCCTGCATGTGAGGTGGTGTCTCCCCCAACACGTCCTCCCCACAGATCGCCTCTGGAGGCAGCACTCGTTGAATCACAGTTCTGTCCTTTGTGGCTGTGTGACCTTGGGAAACGTAGTGGTGAGGCAAGAGTACCTAGCAGGTCACGCCCTGTGACTGGGTATCAGTCTCACAGAGTCCAGAGAAACTGGCATCTGCTGGAAGACCTCTGCACCCTTCAGGGACCGGGAGGTGTCCCGGTGTTGTTTTGTTAGCCCGTCCCAGGTGGGAGAGGATTTGCAATTCAACACTCTGCTCTTTTCCTGAGCCTTGTGACTTGGCCGGGCTCCTGGGTAGAAAGAGAAGCTGCCTGCTCTGGGCTGTGTCGCTGGGCCAGCCTCCCAGCTCCTGAAATTAGCCTCCACAGACACCGTTCTCTGGGTGCTGGGTGGGGAGGCCACTGGCGTCCCCCCGACCCCAGCCATGGAGGAGCAGGACCACGCCTGTGACCCCACCTGGGAGCCCCCACAGGCAAAGAGCCGCCCGGACTCACCTTGGTCGTGGGTAAGGGCCAGGGCATGGCCACATGCAAACCACCCCACCCCCTCCACCGCCTGGCTGAGGAGTGCAGACCGGCCCTGTGGGTCTTGTAGAGGATCGGTGCGTCCACATTTTTCCAAAGAAGTGATGGGACCAGCCGCTCCCCAGAGGCTCCTGGGATGGAGGCTCCATTTATGGAAGAGGGTTTAGAACTGACTCAAGAAGTCAAGGTGTTTTTCTTTGCCTTGAATGGAGAGTAATAGTGACTGCTTTAATCCTCAAGACAGAGAGTTATTTGAGGACTCCTGCTCACCAGGCACTGTGCAGGAAATGCTTGCTGTCTTCTGTGTTTGCATGCGGGCAAGGAAGGGAGGCCCAGAGGGTTGAAGTTACGGGATCAACACAGGCATTTGAGCACGGTTGTGTCAGAGAGTGTGATGTGTGTGCTGCGGGCGCCCCTAGACTCCAAAGCCAGAGGTTGCACCTTCTGTGTTTTCTAGATCTCATCCTAGAGGTCAAGGCTTTGTTCAAAGGTAGTTATATTTGTGTGAACCCCCAAAAGCAAGAGTAGAGGGTATTCAGATAACCCCAAGTGGAAGTGTGGACCAAGGGTGGAGCCTGGACTAAAGTTTGGGCTTGGCTATTTCGTCCAAAGGCTGAGGGTTTGGCCACAGTGAACATAATGTGTTAATGGTAGTGGTTTAGTCACAAAGTTGTGTCTGACTCTTTGTGACCCCATGGACTGTAGCCCGTCAGGCTCTTCTGTCCGTGAGGATGCTCCAGGCAAGAATACTGGAGTGCGTTGCCATTTCCTCCTCCAGGGGATCTTCCCGACCCAGGCATCAAATCCTGGTCTCTCGCATTGCAGGTGGAGTCTTTACGTCTAAGCCACCAGGGAAACCACCAATGTGTCACTCCCCAGCCCCAAATGTCTAGGACACCTTTGACACTCCTGGTCTGGCCCCCAGCTGCGGGGGCTGGGCTGGTCCCGGAGGGTTCCACACGCCCTGGAAACAGAGAGAGTTTGGGGTCTGTTGCACCTAAGGGGAGAGGGTGAGGGGTGTGACGTACAGGGAGCAAGCACAGCCTCCTGGCTGCTGGTTCCCCGAAGCCCCTGTCATTGTCACTTCAGTCACGTCCACCCTCAGGGCAGTTCCTTTTCCTGCAGGGACGTGGGAGCTTGCTGTTGGTATTCAGGCGGAGATGCGGGGGGCAGGGGGCACCCGAGAAAAGGCCTCTGGATTCTGCTCCCAGCCTTTGCCACTTGGCCCTTGGGGCCGGTGTTTCCTGGGCAGACAGATGCTCGCAGAGGCGGCTGCACAGTGAGCCTCCCTCTGCAGGCGGAGGGCAGGAATGGGAGCACTCCCCCGCAGTGTTCTGTACATCGATGGCACTCACACTCTAGCTAATCAGACGGTTTTGTGGTTCGTTGGAGATTAAGACGATTGTGTCTTATTTCCCATTCCTGGAATATCCCTCTTGAACAGAGCAACCCTGAGAAGTGCCCCCTTTTTCCCCTGTGTGGGCAGCACTGTGCTCTCAGAAAGCTCTCCCACGTCCACTCCGGGACCGAGTCTCCTCAGCCCTGGGACACAGGTCTTACCATTGTGGCATCTCTCTTGTACAGCCCATCTCTCTCGTCCAGTTTCCCAGGGCTGTCAAATGTCATTCCCATTTGACAGCCCGGGGAAACTGAGGTTTTTATGTTGCCCGACAAGTGGCTCGGGGATGGAAGTGGGTGTGGAAGATGGAGGCAGGGTGGTAGCCCAGCCCCACCATCATTCTCCACACCTGCGGATGCTGTGATCCGAGAAAGCTCTGACAATGCCTGTTTTCTGCTTTTATCTTTGGATCATAAGTAATTTTTCCTGGTTATAAAATTATGTGTATTAGAAAAGGTTTCGATTCTACAGTGGAGTGTAAATATTAATAAGATAGTAAAATGCCAATCATTTCACTGCTTGGGAGGTCGTCTGGGAACTTTGTCAACTGAGGTCGCCCTGTGTTTCCCTGGAGGCTCATTATAATTAAGCCACAGAAAGGATTTCAAAGTCTCTAGTTCTTTTTTCATTTCAACCCCTTCGCTGCCCCCTTGTGCTCAGTTCTAAGATCCCCAAAGCCCTCTGGCTGTCCACTGTGGCCTGGACCCCTTGCCGTGTGACATCTGTGACTGTCTTCCTGGCGGAGGCAGGTGTCCGTGGCAGGAGAGGGTGAAGGGTGGTGGGGGACAGTTTGCTGGACTCTGGAGCTGCTGCGCTGGCCCTGCAGACTGTCCACCCCTGGGTGCAGGATTTAAACAGGCCCAGGAACTTGGGCTTGGCTCCTGCTGGTGCCCACATCCAGGAGAATCTGACCTGCTGAGCTGAAGGGTGGCTGCAGGGCAGGGATCCTGGGAGTCTAACGGGGCTCCAGGGAGAGCGCTGGCCTCCTTCCACTGTTNCTTGCCAACATGATCAGGTGGGAGTCATTATGTATATCATAGAGTCACCCACCGTACCATAAAGATGAATCCGGAGGGTACTGTGAACACCTGGGTTTGCAGTCCCTGCCTGAGTAGCATGCATTTGAAGTGAAAATGTTAAGAGTCACTGACCAATATCAATCACTGAAATAATCCAAGAGCCTGGCGAATACAAATGCGTGTTCATGAGAAAATGCAGTTTGAATTTTGAAGGTTTGCTTTTGTTGCTTTAAAAATACACCCGTAAGGTAAGTCAAGTCATGACTCGGGCAAAGACGGAGATCTCGCGGTGTGAGTCAAGCCCCAAGGAAGCAACACAGCCAAACAAAGGAGACGGGAGTTCCTCACGCGGCTTTTGAAATCGTGAGAGGCATCCCGTCACCTGGTAACTGGAAAGTAGTTAGTGTTAGTATTAGCTGCTCAGTCGTGCCCGACTCTTTGCGATCCTACGGACTGCATCCCACCAGGCTCCTCTGTCCATGAGATTTTCCAGGCAAGGATACTGGAGTGGGTTGCCACTTCCTTCTCCAGGGGATCCTCCCACCCCTGGGAACAAACCCGGGTCTCCGGCACCGCAGGCAGATTCTTTAGCGACCAAGCTACAAGGGAAGCCCAGCTGGGAAGTAGGGTAAAGGTGAAATTGGGATATTGAGTGAGGTTGGGTTCCAGCTCTTCCCCTTCCACAAACTGTCCATTCAAAGCCTCGTGACTGACCCTAAGCACTGAGTGGAATGTGCCATTTCTGCCTCACATTTTAGAAATGCTCTGTTTGTATCACTCTGGCGTAGAAGCAGAGGGTGAAAGGGGAGGATAAAATCTGATAATCCTTGCTGATAATCCTTTCAGTTCAGGAGTTCATGGGGAATTCTGGGGCTGTGTTGATGACTCTTCTTTCATGGAAGAGACAGGAAAGAGGGAAAATGAGGGAAAAAGACATTAGGAGAGAGAAGGGAATGGAAGCCGAGCCTTCTGCAGTGACTAAGCAAGCAGCTGGTGTGTGGCTGGACAGCTTGAATTCTCTGCGGGTAGATTGGATATTTGGATGGAAGGGCATGAGTTCCTTGGCTTGGGTTTTCATTGTGAGCAGCAGGTGTTATAATGGGCAGCCGGGATCTTTTTTTTTTTTTTTTTCTGGAGAGGAAACCAGACTTTTGTCATTGCTAGTTTTGTAGCAAAACATTTTTTTGCTATTGTTTCTAGCACAACCATTCGGAATCTCATCTGAAGGGGTTGGACAGAATCAAGCCATTTGAACAAAAGTGGGCAGAGTTGTGTATTTTAGGAGGGTCACGAGTGCATATTTGAACACTTAGATATTATTTTATCTTATTGCCAGGGGCTTTAAAATGAGTAGCGTTCTTTTCAAAAAATGATCACGTGAAAATATCTTAATGCTCTTTTCTTTAAGGGAGGGAGATCTGAACTGCCGTTCACCTGAGTTGTGATCTCCGGCTCTGGGAGATTTTGGAGTAGCAGTCGTGGCCAGGTATTTCTATTCCTGCAGATTCATTATATTTACCTACTTCCTTTCGAAGGCTTCCTGCAACTTACACATACTAACACCAGCTCCAAATAGCACAGAATAAAAATTAAGACAGTTTAATAAAGGAACAAGGGAAATCTATCCCCGCACTGCCCCTCTCCCCAGCAGGTCAGGGATCTGCCCTGTGATCTCCTGGGAAACACAGTAAGTACTTCAAGATCCAGCTGCACTTCCCATGGAATGCGTGAGAAGATCCTAACACATCTCACCCTTGCCCTCTGTCAACAGACGTTTTACGGCACTGATATTTCTCCCAGAGTCAGGTGGCAAGGATTTCCCCTGTCTGCCTGCTCCCTTTTGGACAGAACGCCCTCTGCAATTACTGCCGCAACCATTGCCCACTCACAGTGGGAGCCAGGCAGGCCGGCAGAGGCTCGCTTGAGCACCAGCACGGAATGTCTCACTGGTTGGGTAATGGTGACAATCTGGGAACAGGCAGTGACTTATGTTGATCAGCATCTCTCCTGCCCAAACTGACGGCTGGGAAGCCAGCCCCTTGGCCCATGGAGGGGACAGTGTGTTCCCTCTCTCGCTGGCTGCAGGGTGGGAATCGCTGCTAATCTGAGCCACTCAAGCCCATTAATCTTAGAATTATCTAAGAAAAGGCAACTTCCTGGCACCTCCTCAGCTCACAAGCCAAAGCTGCTATCAATACTGCCATCAACGGGGTCTAATCGGACAGAGGCACCGAAACAGCTGAATAATGTGCACTGGTGTCTGCTGGCCCTGGAGACACATGCTATCTGAGTTCCAGACGGAAGTGGAAATGCACAGAGACGCGTGGAGGCTGATTTAAAACTCTTCACAAGTTACTTTCCAGCTTTGGTTGGAGATTTTGTTAAATACACAGGTCCCTGGACCTGTCTCTAAGAATTCTGATGTAGTAGGTCTGGAGTGCCCCACTTGGGCCTTTGAATTGCCAACAGACTCCCAGGAGATGTTCCTGAGGCCTGCGGACCGCACGTTGAGTTGCACTGTCCTCCACTCTAGAGGATTCACAGTTACCTGGAAGTTCCTGCTTTGCTGAAAAAGTCCTGGAACTCCAGGATTTCTGTCCACAGGTCTCTGAGATCTGATGGGATCACTGCTTCATAAGCGGCTCAGTGATTAATAGGTTTGAAGTCAAAGAAATTTGATAAACATGCATCCATTAGACACCTGCTATTGTTTCCCAATGACAGGATCTGTCCAGTGTAGCAAAACATACCATTGTCAGGGGTGGAGAAAAGAGAGAGAGACCAAAGTGTTTAGCTTTCTTTCTATTTTTATTTTCTACGAGTGCAGCGGAGGTTTTAAAAGTTCTCTCTCCATCTGCTTCTCAAAGAAAGATGTGGGTTGAAACAAAGAGATGAGGAAAGCCTACCCAGGCCCCTTGAGTGTTAAATGCAGGCCACTCTGCAGTTACACCCTTCAGAAATGTTGATGATTTTGAGAGGATCCCTTGATATGGAAAACAGAGGAGTGCATTGATTCCTGCTGTGACCAGGCTGCTGGAACATTTGACTGACTCAATAATAATTATCCCCTTAGTCTTCTCAGGTAACTATTGTGGAACTGCTGGCTCTACATTAAGACCCCCTCCCCCAATTAGTTTTACTCTCAACACTACTTAAACTGATTTTTAAAGAAATATCATACTCACAAGCAAAAATCAAATGTTAATGACCCTTGTTGTATATGTCATGACAATCCAGGTAAATAATTATTGGTAGTCTAGGCAGGTCTCCAAAAGTGTGCAGTGAAATTGGTAGATGAGTAAAACGTTTGTGCTTTCAAGCTAAGCACACAGGCAAACAGGAACACGTTCTCATCTCACTCCAGCACGCATCATTCACCACATTTTCCTGTCGAGCTCAACTGTGAATGTGTGTGTGTGTTCTTTTCAAACCCCGTAACAAACCGAGAGAGGACTGATATGCACGAGTGTTCGTGTGTTAGTCAGGATAGGCTTGGTAGTTCTGCAGTAACAAACAGCTCCCCAAGGCTCGGCGGTTCACATGACCTGCCCAGCCACGGTCAGTCAGCTCTGCTCATTCCAGTCGCACAGGAGCCAGGCTGATGGACAACCTACTTTGATTCGTGTGGTCTGGATTAGAAAGCCAGGCAAGGTACAGAGTCTTACAATAACCATTAAGTGATTTGGCCCAAAATGTGACACTTGCCATTTCTGCCTACCATCAACAAGCCCCCTGATGGAGCACGAGGTAATCATGACCTTGCCTCTCTCCAAAGAGATAATGAAGCAGTTTTCCATGAAGGAAACTGGATCTTAGTGAACAGTAGAACGGTCAGCCTCGGGCAGAATCTGTACAGCAATTTGAATATGGAAGCAAAGAAAATGGGAATTTTATTAGTCTTCAAACTACAAATGCATGTCAGTGTGATGGCTGGAATCCAGGCCTGACCAGAGCATTCTCTTGAGAAGATGAGATCTTTTTTTTAGAAAATGTTGTTATTAATAGTTAGATCAGTCACTTTAAGATAAAAGTTGTAGGCCACCAGGTTAAAGCTCTTGTGCTATTAGTCTATAAGATGTGGTGGGAAAGGCACTGATGGGAATGAGACATGATTCTAGCCTCGTACCTACCACTCTATAACCCTAGACAAATTGTCTCATCACCTCTGCATATGAAGTGGTTAGACGAAATGACCTCTTAGCTTCCTTTCGGTTCCAAGATTCTGTAATTCTCTGAATTACAATCTTCATTTGGATTTATATAACAGTCACCATAATACAGTGTGGTAGAAAATAGATATGGGAAATATTAATGATAATTGTGCTGGCCTTATAATGGAGCATATATAAGATATGTAATAAGTTCCCTTTCATATATGTATATTTCTCTTTGGTGCCAGAGTTGAATTATTGCCCCCAGACCAACTGAAATGCCAAGGTCCCAGTCTGGATGGAATGCCAAGGTCCCAGCCTGGATGGAAGTCCCTTATATGATGCTGAGAGTGAGCAGAGGAGTGATGAGCGACTGTAAAGGACAGGGACTCTGGCTTTTCACCTGCCTGGTCTCTCCAGCTTTCAGGGGCCTGTCTATTTGGATCAATCGTTTGCTAATTACAAGCTGCCTTTGGAAGACTCCTGCATACTGCCTGGTGATTCATGTTTTTGCATTGATTTTCACATAAGCTAAGATGCAGTTGCATCATTTAAGCACTTGGAAATTGGTCATCAATGAACTATTTTGGACTTAATAGATTTGATAACATTTTGAGACTCTTTATGTTTTGATTTTTGAATTGTACTGCCTAAGTTAGTGGAGGCTGAGGCTTATATTGCTTACACTTATAAAGAAACCCAGCAAGGATGGACCTAATCTGTAGCTGGACTTCTATAGTCAGCCTGAGATTAAATGAAGTCTAAGAATTAGTTTGATTTGTTTCAGTCTTCCTATTCAGAGAACGTTTATCCTCTTTTAGCCTGACTTGGGCACTGTTAGTGAAGTGGCTTTGTTTTCAATGGGGAGCCCTCTGCACTGTGTTAGGACCTTAACCACCAAACTAAAAACCACATTGACTCCTTTAGGTCATAAATGTTAATTCAAGAAAAACTGAAGTCACTAATTTGTCTAAAAGATACCTGGAGTGAATCGTCCAAAATAATGTTTTTATGTGTTTTTTGAGTGCTGAAAAGCAAAAGACACTTGTTAAATGTAGAGCTTGATCTAGCTGAAGTGGGGTTCCTGGCTTAATTTTCAAAATCCAAAGCCTTCTTCTGATCATCCCAGGGTCCCCTAAGACAAGTTGGTGGCAAAGAAGAGCACACAGGAACGCCTCCAGAATCAGTGTTCTTTCTGCTTGAAGTTGCCCTGTAGCATACTGGTCAAGCGTCTGGACTTGGAGGCCCTGTTTTGAAACCTAGATCTGTTTTGAACTCTTCCATTTATCATAGGCTTCAAATCTAACTTCTTTAATCCCACTCTCTTATATGCAGTTCAGTTCAGTTCAGTTCAGTCACTCAGTCGTGTCCAACTCTTTGCGACCCCATGAATCGCAGCACGCCAGGCCTCCCTGTTCATCACCATCTCCCGGAGTTCACTCAGACTCACACTCATCGAGTCCGTGATGCCATCCAGTCATCTCATCCTCGGTCGTCCCCTTCTCCTCCTGCCCCCAATCCCTCCCAGCATCAGAGTCTTTTCCAATGAGTCAACTCTTCGCATGAGGTGGCCAAAGTACTGAAGTTTCAGCTTTAGCATCATTCCTTGCAAAGTAATCCCAGGGCTGATCTCCTTCAGAATGGACTGGTTGGATCGGACTCTCAAGAGTCTGCTCCAACACCACAATTCAAAAGCATCAATTCTTCAGAGCTCAGCCTTCTTCACAGTCCAACTCTCACATCCATACATGACCACAGGAAAAAAAATAGCCTTGACTAGATGGACCTTAGTCAGCAAACTAATGTCTCTGCTTTTGAATATACTATCTAGGTTGGTCATAACTTTTCTTCCAAGGAGTAAACATCTTTTAATTTCATGGCTGCAGTCACCATCTGTAGTGATTTTGGAGCCCCCAAAATTAAAGTCTGACACTGTTTCCACTGTTTCCCATCTATTTCCCATGAAGTGATGAGACCAGATGCCATGATCTTCGTTTTCTGAATGTTGAGCTTTAAGCCAACTTTTTCACTCTCCTCCTTCACTTTCATCAAGAGGCTTTTTAGCTCCTTCTCACTTTCTGCCATAAGGGTCGTGTCATCTGCATATCTGAAGTTATTGATATTTCTTCCAGCAATCTTGATTCCAGCTTGTGTTTCTTCTAGCCCAGCGTTTCTCCCAGTCCGGCGTTTCTCATGATGTACTCTGCATAGAAGTTAAATAAGCAGGGTGACAGTATACAGCCTTGACGTACTCCTTTTCCTATTTGGAACCAGTCTGTTGTTCCATGTCCAGTTCTAACTGTTGCTTCCTGACCTGCATACAGATTTCTCAAGAGGCAGTTAGGTGGTCTGGTATTCCATCTCTTTCAGAATTTTCCACAGTTTATTGTNTCATCAAGAGGCTTTTTAGCTCCTCTTCACTTTCTGCCATAAGGGTGGTGTCATCTGCATATCTGAGGTTATTGATATTTCTCCCGGCAATCTTGATTCCAGCTTGTGCTTCTTCCAGCCCAGCGCTTCTCATGATATACTCTGCATATAAGTTAAATAAGCAGGGTAACAATATACAGCCTTGATGTACTCCTTTCCTATTTGGAACCAGTCTGTTGTTCCATGTCCAGTTCTAACTGTTGCTTCCTAACCTGCATATAGGTTTCTCAAGAGGCAGGTCAGGTGGTCTGGTATTCCCATCTCTTTCAGAACTTTCCACAGTTTATTGTGATCCACACAGTCAAAGGCTTTGGCATAGTCAATAAAGCAGAAATAGATGTTTTTCTGGAACTCTCTTGCTTTTTCCATGATCCAGTGGATGTTGGCAATTTGATCTCTGGTTCTTCTGCCTTTTCTAAAACCAGCTTGAACATCAGGAAGTTCACGGTTCACATATTGCTGAAGCCTAGCTTGGAGAATTTTGAGCATTACTTTAGTAGCGTGTGAGATGAGTGCAACTGTGTGGTAGTTTGAGCATTCTTTGGCATTGTGTTTCTTTGGGATTGGAATGAAGACTGACCTTTTCCAGTCCTGTGGCCACTGATGAGTTTTCCAAATTTGCTGGGATATTGAGTGCAGCACTTTCACAGCATCATCTTTCAGGATTTGAAATAGCAAGGCAGAGACTTCCTGGCCCCTGACCCTTGCCCCAGGCTCTACAGAGATGAGAAGGCGGGGGCGGGGCCTCCCCATCCCACCTCCACCAAGGTGTTTTGAGCCTGTCTGATCCTTGGGCTCTTCATTTTTACCACTGGGACTCATAAACCACCTTTGTTAGCTTATCATGAGGGTAAATGGGGTGAGGTTTGAGAGTCTTAGCAGCTGCATGAAGCATATAGTAGGAGCTGTGGAAAGGGATAAGTCACTGAAAAATTCAGTGTGAGCTGTAAGGTCTGTGAACCATAGGCTGATGTCATGCTGGTTCTCACTGATCTGGGGCTGCCCCTGGATCCATACTGGCTTCTGGAGGTGGAACTCCACCTTTTGGCAGCATCAAGAATGATCCTGACTTGAGAAAGCTCATCTGGGCAGGAGGCGGGGGTGAGCAGAGGGCTTGGTGGGTGTCCAGGCCCCGCTTGAGGTTGAAGGCCATTGGCAGGTTTGAGGAACAACAAAGATGCCAGTGTGGCTGGGCTAAGACCACAAGGGGAAGAACAGGAGTTTGTGTCAGAAAGTAAGGGAGGGGTGGGATCTGACCAGGCATCATCAAGGAGTTGGCCTTGACTCTGACTGAGACAGGAAGTCCTGGGGGCACGGGGGGCAGTGCAGGAGCAAGGGACCAGTTGGCAGGTTGTTGTATTAATCACACAGGGAGGTGAAGGTGGTTTGGACCAGGGTGGTTGCAATGGAGAGGATGAGAAGCTTCTGGAATTGGAGGTCAATGATGGGATCAAGGAAGAGGTCGAGGCTAGAAATGTACTTTCAGTCCCTGAATCACAGTGTTTACGAATCCCAGATCTGGTGCAACGCCTCATTTCTAAACAGTGTGTCTGTCTATGGCTGTGGGTCTTCCCTGGGGGCTTTTCGTAGTTGCAGCAGGCAGGGATACTCTGGTCGAGGTGCATGTTTTTCTCACCGCGGTTCTTGTTGCAGCGCGCGGGCTCAGTAGTTGCGGCGCACGAACTTAGTCGCTTCTCGGCATGTGGCATCCTCCTGGACCAGGGACGTGTTAGGTAGTTAGAACAGAAAAAAGGAGTCCAAAATAGTGGTGGCTAAAAGACAAACAAGAGGACAAGCCCATGAAAATAGAACAGAGGAAGGTCTGAGGACCAGAGTGAGAACCTCGAGTGAAGCAAACAACCGTCCTGGTTAGCCCACCGTAAGGCAGGCTCAGGAGAAGGAGAGAAAAACATAAAAAGAGGCAACACTGAGCCGCCACGGGCTTCCTTCTCTCGGCATCTTTTGGGTCAGCCCACCCTCACGCCTAGAGGGTGTATGTTCCTTTGCTTGCCAAGTGAATCTGAGCTGTAACTCCAAGCCGTAACACTGGTCCGTCCATCGCTTCAAATTTTTGCTGTGGTGGGACAGAGCTGGGGAAATTATGAGCTCCCTGGACAGATGGAACCGGTGTCTCCTGCACTGGCGGGTGGATTCCTCACCACTAAACCAGCAGGGAAGCCTGCAACCCCCCAATTTACAGAGGGGGAGACTGAACCTGTCAGAGGACATATTTTCTAGGCATGACTACAGACTTAAGGCTACAATTCCTTCCGTGCAGGAAACATAGGAAAATTCAGACACCACCTTGAACTTCTCTTCCCATTTGAATTTGGAGTACACTTCACCTTGCTTCTCTTTCCAGATATTTCCTCTGTTCCCTTTCTCTCAGCTTCTCATCCCTTCAGCTTCCTCCTGGTGTCTATGCTTATCCAACCCCATTTCTTCATTCACAGCTTACGCTCAATTAGTAGAGAATCTGGGGGAGGGGTTGCCAATGTCAGCCATCCACTTTTCCTTGAAGGACTGGCCCAAGTGTAGCCTCTGCCTGGAAACCCCAGTTGGGAATGATGTTTCCCTCCTAAACCCCCACTTCTTTTTGGAACTCCTAACCACCCCCCACTTCTGTTTGGAACAGGCTTTTGTCGTAGTTGTTCCGAGACTGGTCCCTGGCACATAGCCAGTGCTTGGTGTTTCTAGAAGGAGCAGAGAATGAATGAAATTACAAAGTAAGCACCCCCAGCTCCTTATCACTCGATGGCAAGCTTTTGCCTGGTTTCATCTTCATTTACACACCGAGGCTCCCTGACCCCATTTCTAGCGCTTACTGGGTGATCCTCCACAGTCCTGCCCTGAGTTGGGGGAGACCGTTGGAGAGGGAGGAGTCAGAGAGTAGGGGGGCCCAGAAACAATTTGGAGGTGGCTCTGTAGTAAAGCTCAAGTGAGAAATGGGAGGTGAAGGCCAGAATGTCAGGCTGGAAAGACTGGGAAAATGAAAGGCTGGTAGGAAAGGGTGGCGCCAGAGGGTCTGGCCCAGACGAGTTATTCTGGAATGCCCGAGGCTGGCGGACATTGGCTGCTGGACAGAGACTGTGTGGTGTGTTTTGTGGGTAAGTAGGCCTGGTTTAAAGGTACAGGAGTGGGGTGCATGGCCACCCCTTGGGCATATGCTGTGAGCAGAGCATATGCTCACCAGAAAGGTCACAGTCATCCCATGTGAGTGACTTAGAAGATGCCCGCCCCCGAGGCTCCGGTGGGCCAGACACCTTCTGTTGCTGTTTGCCCCGTGTGAAGTGTTATAAATCCATTCCTCACAGGATGGATGTTGTCCAAAGTGATGAATCAATGTGAGTCCTTCTGTTGGACAAGATCCTGTTTTTCATCTTCCTCCTCTGCCCTGGCTGCCCCTGGCCTGGGCTCTGTTGAGTCCCTTAGAGCAGGATTCTCTGAGCCTAGATGTCAGGAGTAATTCTGTCTACTTCCTTCCATCATTCTAAATCCTGCTCTTTCTCATGGGTTTTGATATATTTGCAAACAGTTTGATTGCTTGAGTTTTTTCCCTAAGCTACTTGAGATGCTTTCTGGATTTGTTAAAGAATATAAGCAAAGAATAACCAAAAATTTGGAATAAAAAGACCTTATTTTTTTTTTTAAAGCAGGATGGGTGGGAAAGCAGGATGTTATGGGAATGTGATATTCCTGGCCGGTGGGTCTATAGTCCGGGGGAGGGGCTGAAGAATGGACATCCCTTACAGCAGGGACAGCGAGGGGAGGCAGCAAATTCCAAATCCCCCTGAAACTTGGAAGAGTTTGTTGTTAGAGGAATGAAGAGAGTGAGACTCTGTCTCAGTAGGAGAGCCACACAGAGTTGGACGTTTCAGTTCTAGGCTCACCGTGTGGCTTTGAGCAGGCCTACTGTCACTCTGGAGCGATGATCCCTCCCCCATATGGCTGTCTACCAATCACAGCTGTGGGCACAGGAGTGCCCACTCGGAGGAGCTAAGCTCACTATCTACAAGCCTTGTCAGGTGCCTTTGTGGAATGAGGGTGTGGCAGGGCGGCTGTGTAAGTTTGTGGTCCACACAGAGTGCTGGCCCAGGGGTCACCCAGGGCAGAAAGCCACCCTGCTCCCCATTCACCAACCTTGCTGGGCTCGGGGGGCAGAGGGTCCTGGGATGGTCAGGAAGAAGGGACTCCTGCCTGAAAGCTGTTCATCCAGAGAGTGCTCTTTCTTCACTCTGCCCAGGGGTCCCTGTGCGCCAGCCGCGGCTCCAAAGCTGGGCCTGGCCACAATTTGCAGCGCTTGCTATCCCTCATTCAGAACCCTTGCCATCGGTGACAATGTCGACAGGCTCTTCCTTGTAAATGAAGTAAAATTGGGGTGACTTGTGAAATGCTATACTTGGCACCCTCCCCTCTCAAGCTCCCGCATCCACCACCTCCTGCCAGTCACCCCCCACCCCCGTCTCTCTCTTCCTAGTCACCCAGGGCTCCATGCAGCACAGTTTGAACCCTCCGGAGGAGGAGGCAGCCTCCTGTGGCCCGTCCAAGTTGACCATTTGGGAACCACAGACTGGAATTCTTTGGGGAGCAAAACAGAGTGACAGTCTCCGGACTTCAGCTTGGTGGGCCGAGCCTATCTGTTGGCCATGGCTGGTGACACTGTTTCAGTGCAGCCCTTCCTGTGCTGTGCGTAGTCGCATCTGACCCTTTGTGATCCCATGGACTGTAGCCCCCCAGGCTCCTCTAACAGAGAGAAAGCCAGCTGCCCAGAGTCACTCATGTAGTTACAGCAGAGCTGGTATTAAAACCTACACCTGATTCCCTTTTCCATTGTCTCCTGACTCCATTTTAGCAATAGATGTTTAATGAAAAACACTGGATCAGCTGTTAGGATATGTAATTCTAGACCAGGACCCCATGGATTGTAGCCTACCAGGCTCCTCTGTCCATGGGATTCTCCAGGCAAGAGTACTGCAGTGGGTTGCAATGACCTCCTTCAGGTCATCTTCCCAACCCAGGGCTCGAACCCGGGTCTCCCACATTGCAGGTGGAATCTTTACCATCTGAACCAGCAGGGCAGCCCAAGTATTGAGTATCGTAACTGCTGTCATTCAGGGTCTGGCGTCCTGGCCCAGAAATGCCCTCTAGAGGGCGCTGTGACAGCGGGACCCAGGACAGGGCACACCTGGAAGGGACCGTGTCCCCTCTTCTCCTACAAGTAAGGGCAAAAGAAAACTGAATCCATCCATAAAGCGTTTCAGCCAACAATCAGAGAGTTTTGTTGAAATTCTTGAGTGAATTATTTTTATCTGAGGTGATTTGAACTTCAAATCGTTCAAGATAAAGGAAATGGGGACTTGGGCTAGCTAATATCTTCCCCTGATCTTACATGGGCAGAAACTGAGTTTATTAATAGCCCCTTGATGGACAATTCACAGTGAAAGGTGAAGCAAGATGGGATCAAGTTTCTGGGTTTTATCCAGTTAGCAATGCCCAGTGGCTGAAATATTACCAGATAGAAAGAGTAAGAACAGTGAGTCTTATAGGCTGCTCTCTGAGTGGCCGCCTTGTAGAACAGTATTTTTGCGAATATAGTTGTTTGCAATTTATGGATCATTTAAAGTGCTTTCAAAATGACAAATGTCTAGGTTTATTATTGCTGTTGTTGTTTATTGAGTGCTTTCTGTATGCTAGGCACCTGATGAGCATTTTCTTTTTGTCATCAATCTTCTTAAGAACCATTGTTGTTGCTATTCAGTAGCTAAGCTAAGACTCTTTGCGACCCCCATGGACTGCAACATGCCAGGCCACCCTGTCCTTCAGTATCTCCTGGAATTCACCCAAGTCCATGTTCATTGAATCGGTGATGCCATCCAATCATCTCACCCTCTGTTGTCTCCTTCTCCTCCTGCTATCAATCTTTCCCAGCATCAGGGTCTTTTCCAGTGAGTTAGTTTTTCACCTCAGGTGGCCAAAGTATTGGAGCATCATTAAGAAGCATGTCGGTGGATTATTAGCCTCAGTTTATACACAGAGGTGCTGAGAGACATTACTTAATTGGGCTGAGGTCTCACAACCAGTTCCTTCTCCTCCTGCTATCAATCTTTCCCAGCATCAGGGTCTTTTCCAGTGAGTTAGTTTTTCACCTCAGGTGGCCAAAGTATTGGAGCATCATTAAGAAGCATGTCGGTGGATTATTAGCCTCAGTTTATACACAGAGGTGCTGAGAGACATTACTTAATTGGGCTGAGGTCTCACAACCAGCAGTGAAACCATTATTTCTGTGCTAGTCTCCTGCTTCTAAGATCTAATCTCTCCCTTGGAATTGCCGCTGTCCTTTTTTTTTTGGAAGCTTTCACAGGACTGAACTCTTTAGAGCCAGTCTCCCAGCTGCACATCTCTGCTCAGCCCTGAAACTCAGAGTTAAAGATTTGCTTCTCCAGTCGAAACCATCTCTCTTGAATGACAGTCACTTTCCAACTGACGCTGGTACCGGTGCCTCTTCCTAGGATGACATGCAGGTGGCAGCAGGGAGCAGGAGAGACATGTTCTGTGTGGGTCCTGCCCTTGGAAATTTTCTGGATGAGAGAACACTTCATGATATATGGGATTCTCAAATGTTAGTTGAGAGGGGGCCTTGTTGACTGTCACGTAATGTAGTCTTATACTCACAGCTGGCCTCGTGGGAGTCTTGTGGTCACTCCCAGTCCTGGTTATCAGACTCACAGTTCAGTTCAGTTCAGTTCACTTGCTCAGTTGTGTCCGACTCTTTGCGACCCCATGGACTGCAGCACTCCAGGCCTCCCTGTCCACCTTCTCCCGGAGTTTGCTCAAACTCATGTCCATTGAATCAGTGATGCCATCCAGCCATCTCATCCTCTGTCATCCCCTTCTCCTCCTGTCTTCAATCTTTCCCAGCGTCAGAGTCTTTTCCAATAAGTCAGTTCTTTGCATCAGGTGGCCCAAGTATTGGAGTTTCAGCTTCAGCATATCCTTCCAGTGAATATTCAGGACTGATTTCCTTTAGGATGGACTGGTTGGATCTCCTACACACTTTCAGTTCAGTTCAGTTCAGTCGCTTAGTCATGTCCGACTCTTTGCGACCCCATGAATCGCAGCACACCAGGCCTCCCTGTCCATCACCAACTCCTGGAGTTCACTCAGACTCACGTCCATTGAGTCAGTGATGCCATCCAGCCATCTCATCCTCTGTCGACCCCTTCTCCTCCCACCCCCAATCCGTCCCAGCATCAGAGCCTTTTCCAATGAGTCAACTCTTCGCATGAGGTGGCCAAAGTACTGGAGTTTCAGCTTCAGCATCATTCCTTCCAAAGAAAACCCAGGGTTGATCTCCTTCAGAATGGACTGGTTGGATCTCCTTGGAGTTTCTGAATAATATAGACTCACAGTCTATGGGGTTCAGCCTCACAAGATTATATACAAAAATATATACAAATATCAGTTCAGTAGCTCAGTCATGTCTGACTCATTGTGCCAAACTTCCCTGTCCGTCACCAACACACCTGGAGCTTGCTCTAACTCATGTCCATTGAGTAGGTGATGCCATCCAACCATCTCATCCTCTGTCGTCTCCTTCTCCTCCTCCCTTCAATCTTTCCCAGCTTCAGGGTCTTTTCTAATGAGTCAGTTCTTTGCATCAGGTGGCCAAAGTATTGGAGCTTCAGCATAAGTCCTTCCAGTGAACATTCAGGACTGATTTCCTTTAGGATTGACTGGTGTGATCTCCTTGCAGTCCAAGGGACTCTCAAGAGTCTTCTTCAAGAACATAGTTTAAAAACATCAAATATGTTTGTGTATTAATATGTAGATTTAAGTTAATAAATATATGATTTATAACAGTTATCAATATTATCTATAATTTGTATATTGTTTATATTATATACACTTTTTTAGTGTCTATGTCTCTTTACCAGGCATGCAGACAGTGTTTATGACCCTGTTTCATCTTTTCTTCTCCAGATACGCTTGACTTCTTCCATTTACTCTTTGCTGTGAGATGAGATGTGATTTCTGCTTCTGTTGACTCCCACTGGCACTCTCCAGAGTCTAGTTTGTCAGTGTCCTTCTTAGAGTTTTATCTGACCAGTACAATGTACAGTGGCCCCTGGTCTTATTCTAGATTTAAATATCTCTTACTGTTTTCTAAGATCAAAGTATTCAGAGTTACTTAATAACTGCTGATGGCTAGGCCTTTTCTATCAGCTACACAATGGACTTTTTGAGTCTTAGTGTATCTGTCTCGTACCAGTACAATGTACAGTGGCCCCTGGTCTTATTCTAGATTTAAATATCTCTTACTGTTTTCTAAGATCAAAGTATTCAGAGTTACTTAATAACTGCTGATGGCTAGGCCTTTTCTACCAGCTACACAATGGACTTTTTGAGTCTTAGTGTATCTGTCTCGGAGGAGGCAATGGCAGCCCTCCCCAGTACTCTTGCCTGGAAAATCCCATGGATGGAGGAGCCTGGTNCGATACAGAGAGATTGGGGACAGGAGGAGAAGGGGGCGACAGAGGATGGGATGGGATCACTGACTCAATGGACCTGAGTTGGAGCAAGCTCTGGGAGATGGTGAAGGATAGGGAAGCCTGATGTGCTGTGGTCCTTGGGGCCGCCAAGAGTCCGACACAACTTAGCGACTGAATAACAACAATGATACAGAAACCAGATCCTGCCCTGAGATCTTGGGATCATATTGCAGCCTGAGAAACCTAAGACATCAGGATCAGCCGTAGTGGGGGAGATATCGTCTCTGGGTCGGGGGCAAGCTTGCTCATGCACTTCAAATACCCCAGAAGCTTTCTCAAGCTTGTGTCCAGTAAATTGAAGGAGGCTGTGAGGTCATTGTGGCAGACAAAGTGGACCCAGCTAGAGAGTCAGAGACTTGGAAAAGCCAAAGAGCTGGTCCTGGGGTCTCAGGAAGACGAGTGGGGCGGCCGTCCTTGGCAAAGGTCACGTATCAGAATCCCTCAACAACTTATTTTTAAAAAAAGACTATAAAATTCAAGATCCCGTCCCTATGGAATCCAGCTGTAGACATTAACTAATTGTATTCCCAGTTTGGGAAGCATTTAGAGATTCTGGAATGATCTAGATTTAGAGATTTGGAAGCATGTAGAGATTCTGGAATGATCTAGATGTGGTCCTGGCACATAAATGTGAGCCTGTCTGAGTTGAGAGCTGTGTGTTGGTTCTCAGGCCTGCGGGAGCATCAATAACACCTGGATGGCAATCAAAAGTGCAGACTCAGACTCCACCCTAGACCTGCTGGGTCACAACCTGCCTTCTTCACAAGAGCGAGCTCTCTGGCTGACTCAGAGGTGGATCAGAGTATGAGGTCACAGAGAATGGGGCTTCTGATTTACCTGGGAACTTGTCTCTGGAATGGGAGATCTGGGAGACCCAGTCTGTGCTTTGTCCTTGGCACCGCTCTGAGCCTCAGTTTCTTCATCTTTATTGTACCTCCCTTCTCAGCGTTGTTAAGGGAACTGATGGCCAGCTCCCATATTAGACTGTGAATTATTTGAGGCAAGTTCCGTGTATTTTAAAAATTTCCCCTTGCCCAGTGCCTAGCATTGAGCAGATTGGTCGTTTTGGCACACAGAATGATAGAATCCAAGCAGAAGAGACTTTGTGGACTGTATAGAACAGGGGATGCTGTGAATGGATGAGGAAGGTATGGTGAGGTTGACAGACATTTCTAGGGTAGGACACTCATTGGAAGGACTGATGCTGAAGCTGAAACTCCAATACTTTGGCCACCTGATGCGAAGAACTGGCTCATTTGAAAAGACCCTGATGCTGGGAAAGACTGAAGGCAGGAGGAGAAGGGGACGGCAGAGGATGAGATGGTTGGATGGCATCACCGACTCAGTGGACAGGACTTTGGGTAAACTCCAGGACTCAGTGGACATGCCTTTGGGTAAACTCCGGGAGCTGGGGATGGACAGGGAAGCCTGGCGTGCTCTAGTCCGCGGGGTCGTGACTGAACTGAACTGGACTGACACTCTTACTGGCACGTGGGCTTCCTGCGAGAACTCCTGTTCTCTGTGAGCTCTCCTCTTGGCTCCCCAGAGCTGAGCTCAGCTCCCTGCCTTCGTGAGGGCCCCCTGCGCCTCCAACCAGCCGTTTCTGCACCCTCTGAACTTCTGTGCCATTGAGCCCACCCGTGGCTCCTGGCCTGGCCTCCTTGTGTGTCCTGTCTGCGCTGTGTTTTTTCTGGAAGGTGCTGTGTTGTCTCGCTGTACATTTCAAGCTCTTGGAGGGCAGGGCCAGGGTTCTTCCAGTCCCGATCTGCTCCCCAGCCCATACATAGCACGGGACTGAGCGCATGATAGTCAGTGCTAACTTGCTGAGTATCTGTTACTGTTTTAAAATAGGAAATCTTTCGTACATCCATGATGCAGAATAATATAACGAACATTTGCATCCCTACTACTGCTTAAAAAAAAAAGGTTTATTACAGTTGAAAAGCTCAGTGTACCACTCTCCAATCATTTTTTTCAGCAACTGTATATCTCTATGACAATCTATTGTCTGTGACATCATATGGTTTATTTGTTTGATTTTGCTGCTCGTCAAATGAGCATCTTAAAACCAAGGTCCAAGTCAGTTAGGAGGCTATAATTCATTCAGTTCCAGTCGCTCAAGAATATTTATTAAGAGCCTTTTGTATGTCAAGAACTGTGCTAGAAACTTGGGATGCATCAGTGAACAAATCTCACCAAAACAAAACAAATAAAAAATGAAGTCTTGCTCTCATGGAGTTCACAACTGGACAATTTATAAACAATAAGTATAATAAATATCTAATGTATTAGAGTTAAAAGTGCAATGAAAAAAAATAGCCCACAGATCAGAGATTGTAAAGTGAGGGGGCAGACTGTAGGGAAGGTGATATTTCGGCAAAGACTTGAAGGAGATGAGAGTTGGTCACTTAATTTGCAGGGAAAGGTTTTCCCGGTGGAGAGAATAACCAGTAAGGATCTTTGCTGTTGTTGTTGCCTAAGATGGAGCATTTGGGGACCAGGAAGGAGACCAGCGTGGCTGGAATGAAATGCAAGGGAGATGGGGCATCAGGAGGTGAAGTCAGGGCCAGGGTGGGGATGGGGTGCAGGAGGGAGCTTTTAGAGCTTTCCAGGCCACTCTCAGCACTTTGGATTTTATTTTGGCCATTGCAAGGTCTGAGCTGAGCAGTGATGTTTCCTGACCTCTTGGGTTGCAGTGTGGAGAGTAGTCGGTATGATCAGAGAAGCAAGAAGTCAACATAGGAGGCCACTGTCGTGAATGAGAAGACAGGTAAGGGGGTTTGGACTAACGAGAGAGCCGTGAAGGGGGTGAGAAGTGATCAGATCCCAGACACGTCCTGAAGAAAGAGCTATTGGGATTTCCTGGTGAATCAGATGTTGATTGAGAGGAGGGAAGAACGCCCAAGCACCTGAAAGGTTATAGTGACCATCAACCAAGATAAGGGAAGCCGCGGGCAGAGTGGAGTGGGGGTCAGTGGAGATCTGCACATGCTGACTTGGAAAACGCTGCTAGGTTTCACATTTGGAGATAACGAGCAGGCAGTTGAATATATGATTCTGGACTCTATAGAGAGACTGAAGCTGGAGATAGAGGGATACCGTAGGTATTTAAAGCCACGAGACTGGATGAGGTCACCGTAGGAGTCAGTCAGCTTGAGAAGAGGAACTCAGTCTGGTCCCTGGAGGGCAGAGGAGAGACCTGCCAGAAAATGAGAGCCAACATTGGAGCAGAAGGAACAACCAGGGGAATTTGGGGCCCTGGAGGCCAGAGGAAGAAATGTTTTAAGGACAAGAGACTGACATGGTGTCCAACATTGTTGATGGATGAAAAGCGCAAGTAAAGGCTGAGAAAAGTCCTTTGCATTTAGCAACGTGGACGCTGTTGGTGACCTCGATGAAGACAGTTCTAGTGAAATTGTGGAGGAGGCGGGGGAATCAGACTAAAAGGGTTTAAGAGAGGAACAAGAAGAATGAAACCGAAGAAAACAAGCAGAGGCGTTTGCTGGAAAGGGGACCGGAAATGGGCAGTAGCTGGCAGGGGAATCCAGGGAAGAGAGGGGCTTTGCTGGGCACTGAACAGACAAGACAAGAGGATAGCGTGTTTCCTTGCTGACAGAATGGTCAACAGTGGAGATGGGAAAGTTGATGTGTTAAGAGGGGCTTCTCTCTGTCGCTGGTGTGGGGTCAGCAGGCCTACTTCCTAAGCCCTGATGCACAGGCTGGTGCAGCCTCTGGGCTTTTCAGCCGGATAAGGAGAATCAGGAGCAAAGCCAGCTTCATCCTCAGCACTACCAGCCTGGCGTGGTCTGAGGGTGCCCCTTCCTGGCCCCGAATCAAGCCGCAGGCACCAGGAGCCCCTTCTCTGAGCTCGGAGCCTTCGTGATCCTTTCCCTGGGGAAGAGATTCCTCCCCCTTCTTGGCTTTGAGACCTCCATCCACCTTCACAGCTGAGTTCAGCTGTCACTCCTCTGTGGCCCTCCCTGTGATACTATCCTGTAATGCCCTCTGTTACACGGTTTTCCAGGTTTGCAGAGACCCCCTCAGATCAGGGAACCCCCTACCCTATCTCTGGGTCCCCAGCCTCCGGCCCAGGGGAAGGTGTTTTTTCCCAAGAGTGGGGCTGCATCCTGTAAGAGCCGGTGCGTGGTCCCCTCACTCGGGTCCCAAGGAGGAGGCACCCACTTCCATGGAGCTCTGGCTTATTCCCTCTCTGTTTCTAAAGTGAAGCCATCATTCAAACAGGCAGCCCTGCAAACCCCAGGCTCCCCGTGTGTGCCCCGAGGCCAGCCCCCTGCACATCCCAGAGGCCTCGCGCAGCTCCTGTGTTTTGGCAACCCTGGGCTCTGACCTCTCCAGGCTGGGGCAGCAGCAGCTCCTGGGGGCTGGTAGCCAAGCTGGGGTTGAGGGGCAGGAAGGAGAGCCCCCGGCCACTCTGGGCCCCACCAGGCTTTGGCTCCTGCTTCTCATTGCCTTGGCTTGAAAGCCTGGCCAGCCAGAGGAATCTGCACATGACAACCAAGGAATCTGGCCTGTTTTCTCAGCCCTGGGAAGCTGGCGTTCGCTGAACCTCGGTGACCTGCTGGTTTCTTTCTTGCTTGTTGTTGATAGTGACGAGGCTTGGCCCGGGGACAGGGAAAGGCCGTCATCACAGGCAGGCTGAGTGGAGGAGCTCTTGGTTGGCCATCTTGCTGGCTGAAAAGCCTCTCCCACCTAATTAGCCTCTTCGCTGTGGGCACCTGGCAGAGCCTGGTACCAAGCCCTTCCTGTGTCCACCCCAATTACAACCCCTCCTGCCCATCTCCCCAGGCCAGGAGCAAGCTCCTCTCCAGGGCCCAGTCCACCCTGAGGGGGAGGGTTATCATGCTTCTCCCAGCTTTGAGTGCTATCCCAGCCTGGAAGCGCCCAGCTCTGCCTGCAGTCCTGGCCAGGGTGTAGGCAGCTGGATGGCCAGAGCGCATCACTGTGTCCAGCACCTAAACAGCCGAGCTGTCAGTTTCTCTTGAACAACAATCTTTCCATCCAACGCCCACCTCCCTGCAGGCATGTGTGCTAAGCTGCTTCAGTCCTATTCTTTTTGACCTCATGTACTGTAGCGCGCCAGGCCACTCTGTCTATGAAATTCTCCAGCCAAGAATACTAGAGTGGGTTGACATGCCCTCCTCCAGGGGTTCTTCCTGACCCAGGGATCGAACCTGCATCTCTAAAGTACCTTGCGTTGGCAGGCGGATTCTTTACCACAAGCGCCACCTGGGAAGTCCACCCACCTCCCCCTGCAGGTCCCAGGTGCACAGGGATGTGGAAGTCTGTCTTCTGGGTCAGTTCGGCGCCTGGTGCTCTGGGACGGGGCTGGAGGCAGGGCTGGAGTCCTTGGGGCACAGCGTGTCCTGCCCCGTCCTGATTCTTCTGCCATCGCCTCCTCTTGTCCGCTGCCCGTGCTCCAGCCTGGCAGGGGGCCAGAGGTCTCAGGAGACCAGATGCTTTCGTAGAAGGAACTCAATGTACGCAGGGTCAAGAGGCTTTCTCCGGGTTCTTTATGTGAAAGTCCTCCCCGGAATCAGCGCTGCTGTGACTGGCTCCCACCTCTCCCGCCCCTTCTAAGAACAGCAAGAACAGAGTCATGTGGATCTAATGTCTTCAGAGGCAACAGTTGCTTCACCTTCTTGGTGGTTGTTTCTACAAAGAAATCCGGCCAGTTTTGAATTGGTGGATCAGGTTCTGATTCTTTCCCCCCAAACACGCCTTCTGACCTTGTTCTCCACCTTTCCCACCCTCCCATCATAAACTGTTTTTCCCACAGAGCAACTGAATTTGCTGAGTGTGTTTAATCTGTGGACACTGTGGGTAAAAGGTTTGCTCTGTTTGTTCTCTCTAAAGGCTGTTTGTATCTTAAAAGATGAGCTTATTAATTCAGATAAATATTCGAACTGGCAGGACTGTATTATTGTGTCTCTTTAAAAAAAGTATATCTACATAAAACCTTTCTAAGGGGCACTTGCTTGCTGAGGCCAAGTCGTGATTTGTAGTGAAAAAGAATAAAGTGTGTTATAAGTTGACCTGTGCTCTGCTTTGGGAGAACTAACAAAGTTTGACTTCATGGGCCGTGTGATTTCCAGTCCTTTGGGGAAACCCTGCCAGGGTTGGATGTCACCTCACACTCCACCACCTCTGTGACTTAAGGGGTCTGAGCTGCTGGAGGATGTTCAGGAGAAAGATGATAAAACAGAGAGAACATAGAAACTGAAGTTCCACACTGCTTCCCCATGGCCACGGGTCATGCGCTTTGACATATGAAATGCAAAGTCTTTGAGGAATCGCTCTCTACTGTGTTGAGAAACTATAAGTGCTATTAATATAAATATGGTCTGTGTGCCAGCTGACCACACCTGCGGTTACATCATTCACTTATTCTCTCATTCAGACATTCAACATAATGGTCATTGAGTGGCCACATGTACTGGTCTCTAAATAGAAAGAAGAGTAAGCTGGTGACTGGTCTTAGGGAGCTCCCAGTCCAGTGGGGGACAGGCAGGCAAGGCAAGTTGAGAGGTCNAAAAAAAAAGGTTTATTACAGTTGAAAAGCTCAGTGTACCACTCTCCAATCATTTTTTTCAGCAACTGTATATCTCTATGACAATCCATTGTCTGTGACATCATATGGTTTATTTGTTTGATTTTGCTGCTCGTCAAATGAGCATCTTAAAACCAAGGTCCAAGTCAGTTAGGAGGCTATAATTCATTCAGTTCCAGTCGCTCAAGAATATTTATTAAGAGCCTTTTGTATGTCAAGAACTGTGCTAGAAACTTGGGATGCATCAGTGAACAAATCTCACCAAAACAAAACAAATAAAAAATGAAGTCTTGCTCTCATGGAGTTCACAACTGGACAATTTATAAACAATAAGTATAATAAATATCTAATGTGTTAGAGTTAAAAGTGCAATGAAAAAAAATAGCCCACAGATCAGAGATTGTAAAGTGAGGGGGCAGACTGTAGGGAAGGTGATATTTCGGCAAAGACTTGAAGGAGATGAGAGTTGGTCACTTAATTTGCAGGGAAAGGTTTTCCCGGTGGAGAGAATAACCAGTAAGGATCTTTGCTGTTGTTGTTGCCTAAGATGGAGCATTTGGGGACCAGGAAGGAGACCAGTGTGGCTGGAATGAAATGCAAGGGAGATGGGGCATCAGGAGGTGAAGTCAGGGCCAGGGTGGGGATGGGGTGCAGGAGGGAGCTTTTAGAGCTTTCCAGGCCACTCTCAGCACTTTGGATTTTATTTTGGCCATTGCAAGGTCTGAGCTGAGCAGTGATGTTTTCTGACCTCTTGGGTTGCAGTGTGGAGAGTAGTCGGTATGATCAGAGAAGCAAGAAGTCAACATAGGAGGCCACTGTCGTGAATGAGAAGACAGGTAAGGGGGTTTGGACTAACGAGAGAGCCGTGAAGGGGGTGAGAAGTGATCAGATCCCAGACACGTCCTGAAGAAAGAGCTATTGGGATTTCCTGGTGAATCAGATGTTGATTGAGAGGAGGGAAGAACGCCCAAGCACCTGAAAGGTTATAGTGACCATCAACCAAGATAAGGGAAGCCGCGGGCAGAGTGGAGTGGGGGTCAGTGGAGATCTGCACATGCTGACTTGGAAAACGCTGCTAGGTTTCACATTTGGAGATAACGAGCAGGCAGTTGAATATATGATTCTGGACTCTATAGAGAGACTGAAGCTGGAGATAGAGGGATACCGTAGGTATTTAAAGCCACGAGACTGGATGAGGTCACCGTAGGAGTCAGTCAGCTTGAGAAGAGGAACTCAGTCTGGTCCCTGGAGGGCAGAGGAGAGACCTGCCAGAAAATGAGAGCCAACATTGGAGCAGAAGGAACAACCAGGGGAATTTGGGGCCCTGGAGGCCAGAGGAAGAAATGTTTTAAGGACAAGAGACTGACATGGTGTCCAACATTGTTGATGGATGAAAAGCGCAAGTAAAGGCTGAGAAAAGTCCTTTGCATTTAGCAACGTGGACGCTGTTGGTGACCTCGATGAAGACAGTTCTAGTGAAATTGTGGAGGAGGCGGGGGAATCAGACTAAAAGGGTTTAAGAGAGGAACAAGAAGAATGAAACCGAAGAAAACAAGCAGAGGCGTTTGCTGGAAAGGGGACCGGAAATGGGCAGTAGCTGGCAGGGGAATCCAGGGAAGAGAGGGGCTTTGCTGGGCACTGAACAGACAAGACAAGAGGATAGCGTGTTTCCTTGCTGACAGAATGGTCAACAGTGGAGATGGGAAAGTTGATGTGTTAAGAGGGGCTTCTCTCTGTCGCTGGTGTGGGGTCAGCAGGCCTACTTCCTAAGCCCTGATGCACAGGCTGGTGCAGCCTCTGGGCTTTTCAGCCGGATAAGGAGAATCAGGAGCAAAGCCAGCTTCATCCTCAGCACTACCAGCCTGGCGTGGTCTGAGGGTGCCCCTTCCTGGCCCCGAATCAAGCCGCAGGCACCAGGAGCCCCTTCTCTGAGCTCGGAGCCTTCGTGATCCTTTCCCTGGGGAAGAGATTCCTCCCCCTTCTTGGCTTTGAGACCTCCATCCACCTTCACAGCTGAGTTCAGCTGTCACTCCTCTGTGGCCCTCCCTGTGATCCTATCCTGTAATGCCCTCTGTTACACGGTTTTCCAGGTTTGCAGAGACCCCCTCAGATCAGGGAACCCCCTACCCTATCTCTGGGTCCCCAGCCTCCGGCCCAGGGGAAGGTGTTTTTTCCCAAGAGTGGGGCTGCATCCTGTAAGAGCCGGTGCGTGGTCCCCTCACTCGGGTCCCAAGGAGGAGGCACCCACTTCCATGGAGCTCTGGCTTATTCCCTCTCTGTTTCTAAAGTGAAGCCATCATTCAAACAGGCAGCCCTGCAAACCCCAGGCTCCCCGTGTGTGCCCCGAGGCCAGCCCCCTGCACATCCCAGAGGCCTCGCGCAGCTCCTGTGTTTTGGCAACCCTGGGCTCTGACCTCTCCAGGCTGGGGCAGCAGCAGCTCCTGGGGGCTGGTAGCCAAGCTGGGGTTGGGGGGCAGGAAGGAGAGCCCCCGGCCACTCTGGGCCCCACCAGGCTTTGGCTCCTGCTTCTCATTGCCTTGGCTTGAAAGCCTGGCCAGCCAGAGGAATCTGCACATGACAACCAAGGAATCTGGCCTGTTTTCTCAGCCCTGGGAAGCTGGCGTTCGCTGAACCTCGGTGACCTGCTGGTTTCTTTCTTGCTTGTTGTTGATAGTGACGAGGCTTGGCCCGGGGACAGGGAAAGGCCGTCATCACAGGCAGGCTGAGTGGAGGAACTCTTGGTTGGCCATCTTGCTGGCTGAAAAGCCTCTCCCACCTAATTAGCCTCTTCGCTGTGGGCACCTGGCAGAGCCTGGTACCAAGCCCTTCCTGTGTCCACCCCAATTACAACCCCTCCTGCCCATCTCCCCAGGCCAGGAGCAAGCTCCTCTCCAGGGCCCAGTCCACCCTGAGGGGGAGGGTTATCATGCTTCTCCCAGCTTTGAGTGCTATCCCAGCCTGGAAGCGCCCAGCTCTGCCTGCAGTCCTGGCCAGGGTGTAGGCAGCTGGATGGCCAGAGCGCATCACTGTGTCCAGCACCTAAACAGCCGAGCTGTCAGTTTCTCTTGAACAACAATCTTTCCATCCAACGCCCACCTCCCTGCAGGCATGTGTGCTAAGCTGCTTCAGTCCTATTCTTTTTGACCTCATGTACTGTAGCGCGCCAGGCCACTCTGTCTATGAAATTCTCCAGCCAAGAATACTAGAGTGGGTTGACATGCCCTCCTCCAGGGGTTCTTCCTGACCCAGGGATCGAACCTGCATCTCTAAAGTACCTTGCGTTGGCAGGCGGATTCTTTACCACAAGCGCCACCTGGGAAGTCCACCCACCTCCCCCTGCAGGTCCCAGGTGCACAGGGATGTGGAAGTCTGTCTTCTGGGTCAGTTCGGCGCCTGGTGCTCTGGGACGGGGCTGGAGGCAGGGCTGGAGTCCTTGGGGCACAGCGTGTCCTGCCCCGTCCTGATTCTTCTGCCATCGCCTCCTCTTGTCCGCTGCCCGTGCTCCAGCCTGGCAGGGGGCCAGAGGTCTCAGGAGACCAGATGCTTTCGTAGAAGGAACTCAATGTACGCAGGGTCAAGAGGCTTTCTCCGGGTTCTTTATGTGAAAGTCCTCCCCGGAATCAGCGCTGCTGTGACTGGCTCCCACCTCTCCCGCCCCTTCTAAGAACAGCAAGAACAGAGTCATGTGGATCTAATGTCTTCAGAGGCAACAGTTGCTTCACCTTCTTGGTGGTTGTTTCTACAAAGAAATCCAGCCAGTTTTGAATTGGTGGATCAGGTTCTGATTCTTTCCCCCCAAACACGCCTTCTGACCTTGTTCTCCACCTTTCCCACCCTCCCATCATAAACTGTTTTTCCCACAGAGCAACTGAATTTGCTGAGTGTGTTTAATCTGTGGACACTGTGGGTAAAAGGTTTGCTCTGTTTGTTCTCTCTAAAGGCTGTTTGTATCTTAAAAGATGAGCTTATTAATTCAGATAAATATTCGAACTGGCAGGACTGTATTATTGTGTCTCTTTAAAAAAAGTATATCTACATAAAACCTTTCTAAGGGGCACTTGCTTGCTGAGGCCAAGTTGTGATTTGTAGTGAAAAAGAATAAAGTGTGTTATACGTTGACCTGTGCTCTGCTTTGGGAGAACTAACAAAGTTTGACTTCATGGGCCGTGTGATTTCCAGTCCTTTGGGGAAACCCTGCCAGGGTTGGATGTCACCTCACACTCCACCACCTCTGTGACTTAAGGGGTCTGAGCTGCTGGAGGATGTTCAGGAGAAAGATGATAAAACAGAGAGAACATAGAAACTGAAGTTCCACACTGCTTCCCCATGGCCACAGGTCATGAGCTTTGACATATGAAATGCAAAGTCTTTGAGGAATCGCTCTCTACTGTGTTGAGAAACTATAAGTGCTATTAATATAAATATGGTCTGTGTGCCAGCTGACCACACCTGCGGTTACATCATTCACTTATTCTCTCATTCAGACATTCAACATAATGGTCATTGAGTGGCCACATGTACTGGTCTCTAAATAGAAAGAAGAGTAAGCTGGTGACTGGTCTTAGGGAGCTCCCAGTCCAGTGGGGGACAGGCAGGCAAGGCAAGTTGAGAGGTCTGGTGTTAAGAACAAGGTGCTAGGGAAATGCTGATGTGGAAACGATTGATGGCACCTGCAGGAGCTGGGTCAGGCAGCACAAGAGAGATGGAGGGTGAGGAGGCAGGGGGTCAGTTGGAAAGAATGGTCTAGGGCAGAAAGGGCCTGATGGCTGTGTGGCCTTGGGAAAATCCCTCAGCCTTTCTGAAACTTGGCTTCTCCAATAAAAACCAGGATGGTGATACCCACAACACTTAGAGAGGAATGATGAGAATCTGAATGTAGGAAGCACCTGGTGCAGCACGGGACACACAGTAGGTGTGTGTTATGATTCCACTCTAATCTCTGAATCACTCAAGCAATCAAGGCTTAGTCACCTTTGCAATTGTCCTAATGATGAACTCAGTATCTAGACAGGGCAGGGCAGGTAGGAAATAATTAGTGACCAGATGTGACTAATCTTGTGCTCGCTGGTTTCTCTGCTCTGAACTGCAACAGCGCTCTTCTGGAGAAGGAAATGGCAACCCACTCCAGTATTCTTGCCTAGAGAATCCTGTGGACAGAGGAGCCTGGTGGGCTGCCGTCTATGGGGTCACACAGAGTTGGACATGACTGAAGTGACTTGGCAGCAGCAGCCAACAGCACTTAAGCCTGTTCACAGCCCCTGGCAGAGGAGACACACACAGTGGACTCAGCACCAGTGAGAAGCTTCACCGGAGCTTAATCCTGTCATTAAATTACATGTACTGGTCACCATCATAATAATATGACATTTATTGAATGTGTGCTATGAAGCTGTTTTGGGGCTAAGTGCTTTAAGTTCATTTACATTCAATCCTCATCGTAACAATGTAGTTTTAGCCCCATTTTACAGGTGAAAAAGTTGAAGCACAGAAAAGTTAAGGGACTAGATCAAGGTCACACAGATAGTCTGTGATGGATCTAGGATTTGAGCTGGTCGGATTCTAGAATCTGTTTTAGTCACCCTGTAAAAAACTACTTGAAATGCTAATCGGTGTATCCAGGGCTGATGTGTTCCTTCTGGTTGGTTGGATGTCTCTTTGGTTTGGGCAGTAGCTGTACTAAAACTGTTTCTCAGCTATTTTGTATAATCTCCCTGGTTCAGTCTCGTATCTCATCGCCATAGCACAGACAGACGAGTTCTGTTTTCATTCATTTTTACCACCCTCCCTTCCTCTGTCCTGGGCTTCCCTGGTGGCTCAGCTGGTAAAGAACCCACCTGCAATGTGGGAGACCTGGGTTTGATCCTTGGGTTAGAAAGTTCTCCTGGAGAAGGGAAAGGCTACCCGTTCCAGTATTCTGGCCTGGAGAATTCCATGGGGTCGCAAAGAGTCAGACATGACTGACTGACTTTCACTTCACTCCCTCTGTCCCAGACTTCCTGTGGCTCCTTCCACTAGTCTCCCCATTCAGACTTGAATTGCTGCCTTGCCTTCCCCGGGGGACAGTGTGATAGGAAATGTGGTTGACTGGCCCCCGGGGTTGGAGACTACACCTGTTATTTCTGCCCCAAGATGTCCCCTGAATAAGTTACTGAACACACAGGTATCATCATCTGCTCAGTGAAAAGGGATTTCAAGATTGTGTGGTTTGGGGAAATGCTGCATTTTATATTCCCTTTAGGAGACTGACAGCATTCAATGAGGTAGTAAGGGTGCTAAGAAGCTATGCTGGAATAAATCTTTATCTCTGTTTTATCTGATGTTTCCAGATTTATCTGCCCCACCTCAGAACTGGTTTTTTTTATGGGTTTCCCTGGTGGCTCAGACAGTAAAGTATCTGCCTGCAATGCAGGAGACCCAGGTTCTGTCTCTGGGTTGGGAAGATCCCCTGGAGAAGGGAATGGCAACCCACTCCAGTATTCTTGTCTGGAGAATTTCTCGGACAGAGGAGCCTGGCAGGCTACAGTCCACAGAGAGTGGGACACGATTAAGCAACTTTCACTTGTCACTTTCCTGCCAACCCAGGAGAAGTCCTTGGGGAAGACTGTCATGTGCGCGGGGTAGAGTGGGGCGGCTTGGCTTGGAGCTGCCCGCTCATGGGCTGGATTGAGTACTCTCACTGGGTTTCAGGTGCCCCAGGGGACCAGAGGCACTGCCTTGAGAGCCCTGGGCTCTCAGCTTGGCCTGATCCTCTCCAGGTCCCTAGATTCCTGGCGTTGCCCCAGGTTTGTACCAAGTCTTGCTTCTCTCAGGATCCCTGGCTCCTGGCACAGTGCATGGCAAACAGTGGGTGCTCCATAATTGCCTGTATTGAATGAATTCCCCGTTGGAACCAGCTAATTAGAGGTTATGTCCTTCTTCCCCATCAAACCTTATCCCTGGACAGACACACACGTGTGTATGTTGATAGGTCTGTGTGGGCCCTTCTCAAAAACAGGCAAGGAGGCATGTATGCACTGGGACTGGATTTCTCACGAGAGTTATCCTCCTCGTTTTGCCACAGATACACACATGCAGACACACAGAAAATAAGAACTCACACAGGTAAGCACACAGAAGCACAAACTGGGTTCAGTTCAGTTCAGTCATTCAGTCGTGTCTGGCTCTTTGGACATCATGGACTGCAGCACACCAGGCCTCCCTGTCCATCACCAACTCCCGGAGTTCAGGCAAGCTCGTGTGCATCGGGTCGGTGATGCCATCCAACCATCTCATCCTCTGTCGTCCCCTTCTCCTCCCACCTTCAATCTTTCCCAGAATCAGGGTCTTTTTCAATGAGTCAACTTTTCACATCAGGTGGCCAAAGTATTGGAGTTTCAGCTTCAATATCAGTCCTTCCAATGAATATTCAGAACTGATTTCCTTTAGGATGGACTAGTTGGATCTCCTTGTAGTCCAAGGGATATAAGCAAAACATAGACATGTTTGCAGAAATAAGCACAATCACTGTCCACCAGAAAACGATGCAAGGATGTAGTTTTGTGTATAAACAAATAGGGAGACACAACCCAGACCCCTCCCCCTGACACACATCCTCTATCACGGCTATTTATGTATCCCTCCAAAGCAAAATGCTTCACAATGTAGTGCCTTCATTCAACGACTGTCTATTCAGTTCACTTCAATCGCTCAGTCGTGTCTGACTCTTTGTGACCCCATGAATCGCAGCACGCCAGGCCTCCCTGTCCATCACCATCTCGCGGAGTTCACTCAGACTCACGTCCATCGAGTCTGTGATGCCATCTAGCCATCTCATCCTCGGTCGTCCCCTTCTCCTCCTGCCCCCAATCCCTCCCAGCGTCAGAGTCTTTTCCAATGAGTCAACTCTTCACATGAGGTGGCCAAAGTACTGGAGTTTCAGCTTTAGCCTCATTCCTTCCAAAGAAATCCCAGGGCTGATCTCCTTCAGAATGGACTGGTTGGATCTCCTTGCAGTCCAAGGGACTCTCAAGAGTCTTCTCCAACACCACAGTTCAAAAGCATCGATTCTTCGGCGCTCAGCTTTCTTCACAGTCCAACTCTCACATCCACACATGACCACAGGAAAAACCATAGCCTTGACTAGGCGGACCTTAGTCGGCAAAGTAATGTCTCTGCTTTTGAATATACTATCCAGGTTGGTCATAACTTTTCTTCCAAGGAGTAAG
>SJYX01004858.1:0-32202 GCA_006410675.1 Oreotragus oreotragus | reverse complement strand
AAAAAAAAAAAGAGCCGAGAATGAGGCTAACCCAAATGTGAATGTGATAGTCTGGCTCATTTCCAAGGAGAAGCATGGAATGGAAGTGTGGCTCTGGCCTCCAGTGCCTAAGGAAGGACCTGAGCAATCACACACTCTATGGTGTGAATAAGGGGACAGCAAACCAGCTGTTCAAAAGATGTTTGCCTGCTCCTGACATCCAGTCTCCCACGTTATGATCATCATCCAGGATTAGCAGCTAACATTTGTGCATTACTGTTTTACACAGTGTTATCTCTTTTCATTCTTACATCAGCTCCAGAACTATTTTATTGTTCTCTTATTGTTTGCTTCTTTTTACAGACGAGAAGATTGGGGCTTAGAAAGGTTAAATTTCTCCCTAAAGGCCATACAGTTCTTAGTGGGCTAGTGGGGATTCAAACACAAGTTCATTTCTGGCTTCCCCCATGATTGCTAACTGCTTGGTACCCAGGGGTCCATAGGTTGGGCTTCAAATTTTGTGTTAGAATTTTGAATGACAACAAATAACTGTGGGGGTAGAGTGAGAAAATTTTCTTCTTAGCTTTGAGAGAAACTTGTTGAAATACACGGGTTCACCATTTTTGGTATTCTTGTATATATATTTAATCTTTGAAATCAAACCAAACTCTTGAGGGATAGGAATCATTGCTCCCATGGCAGTAAAAATATATATCTGGTATCTAGCTTGAAACTTCCTTTGTAATCGGGATCAGATCCGAGCACTGTGAATTTAAACTGCTGCCAGGCTTCCTAACCTACCTCGTGAGTGTAAAATCAGTGCAACTATTGTACCCAGCTGGCGCTGGTGGGCATGTGACTGTGTTTGTGCCCTTGAGGAATCTGAGTTGGATGGCACAGAATATCTGAATCCAAGGGGTATGGTTTTTGCCACTCGCTATAATTAATCCACAGGAGATGAAGTGTAGGTGGTAGCTGGATTTCAAGAAGCATTTCAAATGCTTTGATCGGTTGAAACCAGGACTGAAACAGTTACTATATTAAGCAATTTATAGATGAAGAAACCAATTGCCTCGCCCCACTTTCCCAACCAGCATCTGGACTTGAGTCGAATCCCTAACTCACATCTGCCTCCTTCCCAGTTTCTCTCTTAGAGGAAACTCTGTCCTTTTTATTCCAGATGTTCCAAAATACTCAAGTAGTCCTCTCCAAATTTATCCTTCCAATTTCCCTCAGTTAGTTAATGACAATGTCATCTACCTGGCCACCCAGGCCACCCAGGTCACCCAGAAAATTCTGTCATCCACAGAATCTCCCTCTTCACTCACCTGACCAGTCAGCCTCTCACCAAGTCTGGGGGCCTCTCCCACAGGCAGGACTCACAGCCACCCCTTTCTCTTCAACCCCCACCCCGTCACCACCTGCCTTCACACCCTGTGCCTTTTGCTAGAATCATCTTTAAAAAAAAAAACAAAACACCCAGAAATTCTCTGATGGTCCAGTGGTTAGGACTCTAAGCTTTCACTGCTGAGATGTGCGTGCATGTTTGATCGCTCAATCATGTCTGACTCTTTGCAACCCCATGGACTGTAGCCCACCAGGCTCTTCCGTCCATGGGATTATCCTGGCAACAACACTGGAACAGGTTGCCATTTCCTCCTCCAGTGGATCTTCTTGACCCAGGGATCGAATTAGCATCTCCTGCATGTACTGCATTACCAGGCAGATTCTTTACCACTGAGCCACCTGGGAAGACCTCACTGCCGAGGGCGTGGGTTCAGTCTCTAAGATCCTGCAAGCCATGTGGCTCAGTCACACGCACACACAAACCCTTTAAATGTGCTTCTTTGTCTCCGACATACACATGTCAGAGCGATTACATGAAACCTAGGTCTGACCATCCTGCCCTTTGCTATCCCACCTTGTGTACAGTGATTGTTCTCAAATTGTGTTCTCTGGGACTTCCCTAATGGTCCAGTGGTTAGGACTCCTCACTTCCAGTGCAATGGGGCACAGGTTCGATCCCTAGTGAGAAAACTAAGGTCCCACATGCTGTATGGTATGGCCAGAGAAACAAAAACCAAAACAAACCCCGTGTTCTCTGAAGCCAGGGTTCTGTAGCCAAGGCTGGGGACTCTAATCCTCTTCCCTGAAATGACCATAGCGTTCCCCTTCTACTTATATACAGGCTTCTGCAAAAAATTTGGTTTAAGGGGGGCATAACAATTTTTAAAAAATAGCTCCAGTCTATCCATGTCTTCTGACCACAGACCAGCCCAGGCCCCTCCATGTCTCTTGTACATGATGGAATGTTCTCCAGTCATGAGTGCTACTGGCTGTTCCCCAAACATATGTGTGTTGCCTGTTTCCTTGAACACACCTTCTTTGCTTGGGAGAGACTCTCCCCCTCCTCTCTCCTCTGAGAGCCCCACTCACCCTTCAGAAGCAACTCAGATGACACCTTGTGAGGACGGCGTGGAGCCATCCTGATATATCCCATAGGCAAACTGTTGGCTCCCTCCTCACCCCCAATCTGTGTTCCCACCTGACCCCAGCTGTGTCTTGATGGTGGCCCCGGCCATGGAGACCTTTTCTACATGTCTTCCTGCCCACTCACCCCTACTAGATCATGAATGACAGACTTCCGTGTAGCTATCATAAACTCACCTGTAGCTCAAATGGTAGAGAATCTGCCTGCAAGGCAGGAGACCAAGGTTCAATGCTTGGGTTGGGAAGTTCCCCTGGAGAAGAGAATGGCAATCCACTCCAGTACTCTTGCTTAGGGAATTTCATTCCATGACAGAGAACCTTGGCGGGCTACAGTTCCTGGGGTCGCAAAGAGTTGGACACGACTGAGTGACTAACACAGTCCGCAGATCATGAATGACTCAAAGGACAAGATTTATATTTCACGCGTCTTTGTGTTCCCACTACCCAGCAAAGTACTTGGCCCCTGGGAGAAACTCAATAAACCAGGAGGTGAAGCAACACCATTAATGATCAGCCCATCAACAATGCAAGCCGGAAAAGCTAAATGCCTCAGATGAGTAGTTAGGTAGGGTGACAGGGCAGGGGGATGATGGGGTGAGAGGAACAGGAGTGAGGGCCTTCAAGGGTGGTTGATTCTGGACTGCTGTAATTGAATTCAGAATACAGGTGTTTTTAAGTCCAGCTTAAGGAATAATTTAAGGCCCATGAAAACTCAATATGTCTCTTAGGCTGGGAACTCTAACTGGGATCCCTGTGGGAAAAGCAGACAGTGCTTTTCGGAGAATTGCTTTGGGTCCTACTCGGAGAAGGCGATGGGACCCCACTCCAGTGCTCTTGCCTGGAAAATCCCATGGGCGGAGTGGCTACAGTTCCTGGGGTCGCAAAGAGTTGGACACGACTGAGTGACTAACACAGTCCGCAGATCATGAATGACTCAAAGGACAAGATTTATATTTCACGCGTCTTTGTGTTCCCACTACCCAGCAAAGTACTTGGCCCCTGGGAGAAACTCAATAAACCAGGAGGTGAAGCAACACCATTAATGATCAGCCCATCAACAATGCAAGCCGGAAAAGCTAAATGCCTCAGATGAGTAGTTAGGTAGGGTGACAGGGCAGGGGGATGATGGGGTGAGAGGAACAGGAGTGAGGGCCTTCAAGGGTGGTTGATTCTGGACTGCTGTCATTGAATTCAGAATACAGGTGTTTTTAAGTCCAGCTTAAGGAATAATTTAAGGCCCATGAAAACTCAATATGTCTCTTAGGCTGGGAACTCTAACTGGGATCCCTGTGGGAAAAGCAGACAGTGCTTTTCGGAGAATTGCTTTGGGTCCTACTCGGAGAAGGCGATGGGACCCCACTCCAGTGCTCTTGCCTGGAAAATCCCATGGGCGGAGGAGCCTGGTGGGCTGCAGTCCGTGGGGTCACTAAGAGTCGGACATGACTGAGTGACTTCACTTTCACGCATTGGAGAAGGAAATGGCAACCCACTCAGTGTTCTTGCCTGGAGAATCCCAGGGACGGGGGAACCTGGTGGGCTGCCGTCTATGGAGTTGCACAGAGTCAGACATGACTGAAGTGACTTAGCAGCAGCAGCAGCAGCAGCAGCGGGTCCTACTTGCTTGGATAATTTCACATCAACAGTCTCAGCAGCTCGTCTGTGTGTGAGGCTGTGCCCTTCGCCTGAGTGGACTCCATTAATGCTCACAACGCACCTGTCCATTCTGAGGTTATCGTTACATCCATTATACAGATAAGAGAACTAGCCCTGTGCAGCCCTATAGCCAAGACATAGGAGAGGAAACCCATGAAAGTGTGTCTTCAGATTCCGCTTCCTGTCATTTCCTCACATTGCCTTATCTCCCGAAGTTTCCCCAGTAGGTCCACGTGCCTTGGGAGGACGAAGATGGTGAAGAAAAGAAAGATTTACGAACTCATGTTGTGTCCTTTCTTACCAAATCCCACCCTCTGACCGAGCACACGGGAAGAAAATCTCACCACATCCTTCTTATTCAATTTCCTTCTTTATTTTTGTTTATTTGTTTAAAAAAAAATCTTTCTTCGGCTGTGCCAGGTCTTAGGTGCAGCATGTGGGATCTAGTTCCCTGATCGAGGATCGAACCTGGAACCCCTGCATTGGGAGCGTGGAGTCTTAGCCATGAGACCACCAGGGAAGTCCTCAGTTTCTTTTTTTATTGAGATAGAATTCACATACCATAAAATTCACCATGTTAAAGCATACAGTTCGGTAGTTTTTAGTACATTCACGAGGTTGTGCAAACACTACCAGTAATTTCAGAACATCACCATGAATTATTTTCTAATGTTTTTGTTTTCCAGATTCCAATAATGAGAGACCCTGGATGGATTCGAAATGTCTGGTCTTCAAACATTAATGTGAGTGGAGCTGCTATGAATGTCCTAAGGACATTTTAATATTTCCAGATGAGAGAAAATACTCTTTGACCAACTGGCTTATTGCCATGGATACACGCAGTCCCCAAACCAGGACTACCGTTCCCCCAAAGCTTTCAGAGTTGCTCTGTAGCCCTTTCTAAAGGTTTGATGAGCCCCAGATAAAGCCCAGAACATTTTGGCTAGTTTCTAATCTCTTCTGCCTGTGAGCCATCTTCTCTCGGGCATAGATGTGATTTTTGTTATGTTTTTAACTTTCTATTTCATATTAGAGTATAGTTGATTAACATGCTGTGATAGTTTCAGGTGTACAACAAAGCCACTCAGCCATGCATTCTCCCCAAAGCTTCCTCCCATCCAGGCTGCCACTTAACATTGAGCAGAGTGGGTCCAATAGGATGCATGCACCCCGATGCTCACTGCAGCACTATTTACAATAGCCAAGACATGGAAGCAACCTAAATGTCCATTGGCAAAAGATGTGGGACGTATGTACAACAGAAGATTACTCAGCCATCAAAAAGAATGAAGTAATGCCATTTGCAGGAACGTAGATGGACCTAGAGCTTGTCATAGATCTGATTTTATCACCTCCCTGATTGAAAAGCATTTGGTGGCTCCCTAGTGCTAACAGGAAACGGTTCATATCAAGTTCAGGCTATTTGTTTGCCCCTGATAGACGGTCAGATGTCCATCACGTTAATAAAAGCCCTTGCAGCTGCCACTGAACCCCTGAGTCCTCCTGCAGATTCTGCCTCTTCTTCCTGCACCCATTGTCCATTTGGTCACTGCCCCATGCCTGGTCCTCAGGCCTTGGCCCTGCCTTTCAGGTTGTCTCTGTGACTGTTCTTAGCGCTTTGTTCTCTGCTCTTTCAGGGTCTCCCTTGTCCCCATGTTCAGCAGCCTGAGGGCCAGCACCTCCCTTGTCCACATGCCCATGCCAGCTTCTACGTTCTGCCCATGAGTCTGACTTGTTGAGCCTCTGTAGTTTGGGGGGAGGCGTATTTTACTGAAGCGCAACAGGCAGTGGTCCATCTACATCCTGGCTCCTTTCTCACAGTACCTGCAAGTCACCTGCACGTTGCCCTGGACCAGACTTTAAGCTTCAGTAGTTTCCTACAACTTGCTCTGCCCAGTAGATTTTAAACCTGAGGTTCTCTCCTGTGGAGAAGAGACTTGAGAGACTACATTGCAGGTGGAGAGGTCTCAAGAAAAGGCTTTTGGAATACTCTAGGGAGGAAGTGGGTGTCCCAGGTGGCATTAGTGGTAAAGAACCTGCCTGCCAATGCATGAGACAGAAGAGATGCAGGTTCGATCCTTGTGTTGGGAAGATCCCCCTGGAAGAGGGCATAGCAACCCACTCCATATTCTTGCCTGGAGAATCCCATGGATGGAGGAGCCTAGCAGGCTCCATAGCGTCCATAGGGTCACAAAGAGTCAGACACGACTGAAGCAACTTAGCATGCACACACAGGGAGGAAGTAATAAAGCCTCAATAGTCATTTGTCTCAACTGTGGCCTGTGCTAAGTTTTGGGGATATAGAATAAAAGTAACACTTGGTCTTGCTTTCAAAGAGCTCAGTCTGAGAGAGACTCTGGTCAGAGTGTGGACCAGGAGGATTTGCAGAGGGCCCAGGAGGCCCAATGCAGGGCCAGCCAGAGCACATCTTCATACATGAATCCAGAGACTCCAGTTAAGTGAATAAAAAAGGCTCCTGAGGAAGACCTGGTCCTGGGGATGCTGGGAAAAGCATAAGTTCTATTTCCAAGTGGATTGGCAGGGACTGGGCCCAATCAGAGGCCAGGAACCCTGAGTGGGGTGGGCAGTTAGCAGCAGTTGAGGCTGGAGTGAGGGGAGCCATCCTTTATGGAGGAGAGAAGGGGCAGGATGTCATGGTAAGTGAGCTGCTGTGGGTAGCCGTGGGGGCTGGCCGTCATGAGGTGGTCTGAGGCTGACATTTTCCATGGCCAAATCCCATTCTCCAGACCTGGGGTCTGGAGCCCATGGCCACCAGGTTTCCAGACCCAGCCTCTGGTCCATGGTGCTGGGCAATGGCCATGGTTACAAGAGAGGCGGTCAAGGAAAGGCATCAGTTGGGCCTTACTGTCAGGACTTCTCCCGGACCTTCACAGAGCTCATGAACTAACAAGACAAGAAACCATGGACAGGGGATGTGAAGTTTCTGCTTTTTAGGGCGAAATTACAGAAAATCTGTCTATGCAGGAGAACTGAATTAGGAGAGCAGAGTTTTGGTGACAGTTGCCACTTTTAGGGTACCTGTGATATTGAGCAAGTTCCCTAACTTCTCTCAGCTTTATTTCCTTTGATACATTGGGAGGTCATCCCATTGTGAACACAGAGTGCTTGCTGTTTACCACCAGGCATCGTGTAGAAGAGAAATGTGTGTGTATGTTTTCCCTTAATTGCTCAGTCATGTCCCACTCTTTGCCAACCCATGGACTATAGCCCAGCAGTCTTCCTTTCTCCACGGGATTCTCCAGGCAAGAATACTGGAGTGGGTTGCCATTCCCTCCTCCAGGGGGTCTTCCTGACCCAGGGATTGAAACTGCGTCTCCTGCGTCTCCAGCATTGGCAGGTGTATTCTTTATCGCTGGGCCACTGGGAAGCCCATAGAGGAGAAGATGGGGTTGTAACTCAGCTTGGGTTGGATGGAGAGTTTAGAAGCAACTCAGAAAAAATGCTTCCAAGAGAAAGTGAGTCCAAGAGGAGCATGGTCTTGAAAGAGGCCTAAGTGAGACAGGCATGGAGGTAAGAACGGGATCATATGATTGAAAGAGTGGGTGATGACAGTGGAGGAGGGGAAAGCAGTGCCAATGATGGGGGGTGGGGTTCACTTGCTATTGTAAGGTGTTAGCCTTTATCCTACAAGAAAAGGTAATGGAGGAAGGGTTAGCACTGAAGAGACTTAAGCAGACAGTGCTAAGTCAGATCTGCAGCCTGTTACAGGGCAGACATGGGGTGGGGCTGGAGGCAGGGAGACCCTTTAGCAAGTGGTCATTAGCTCAGCTGAGTTGAAGTGCTTGGAGGACTGCCCAAATGGAGGTGTGTAGGAGGTAGTCGGATGAACGGTCTGGAGCCGAGAGGCAAGGTCAGGACTGGAGATACTGAACTGTGGGTCAGCAGCAGGACAGTGTCACCGTAGTCTGCGAGGGGGACAGAGTCACCCAGGAGTGTGTGTGGCATGGGGAGGTGGGCGAGGTCATATAGGTGGGTTTTCAGTCAGAACCTCTACTATTACAGCTTTTGGTAATTTTTTGGTATGTTGTTATCCTTAGACAACAGGTTCATAAATGCCAAAAATGCTTAGTGATGAGAAAAACCCAAAATGAAGGGAAAGTACGACAGAACAGAGAGTAGGACTCAAGGTCTCTGTCCCTGCCCTTGTCTCTGTCTCCCAGTTATTGTACAGATAAATGTGCGGGGCACAAGGTAGAGTGATGCGCGTGTTGCGGTTAGTCTTTGGCTTGAAGGGCTCACCGACTGGCAGAGGAGATAGAGGCACGAGAAACGACGCAGAGACAAGACTTGTATCACGGGCCATGGTGGGCTTCCACGGGGGCTGCTTGGTACAGAGGAGCCAGTGATGAATTCTTCACCGACCCGAGGAATGTCTGAGGGCGGGCTGCCCTGGGGGGTCCTGCTCTCAGTTTGAAGAATCTGGCAATGGGATGCAGAAACCTCCCCCCACCCCAGATACCAGCAGCATACCTATCCTCTCTCCCCACAAAGAGAGGTTCATTCAAGGCAATAAGCCCTGAATTCTGGAGGGAGAATTGAGCAATGAAATGTCCACCCAAACTACGTAAGCCATCTAACTCGGACGAGGGAACACGGCACAGTTTGTCACACGAGGCCTCCCTCTTGGCCAACCTGTGCTTTGATTGCACCATTCCTAACAAAAGCAGCAATTCCCAGAATTCTAGATGATCCTGGCACAGTTTCTTGGAGCCTTGTTTTGCTTACTGTTTTTCCTTCTTGTCTTCAGGTCTGACAAAGGACAGGATTTTAGGGTGGACAGCATGTTTTGTGTGGGGAGGAAGTGACTTTGGTTAGATTTAAATTAATTTTTGAAATATTTTATCAAAGTGTTTCATGTACCTACTTTCTAGAAAATCAGCTCAGAAATGCTGGCTCAGAGCTGAAGCCATAGTTCCGGGTTCTTACCCCGACCAATTCTGTATCTGCCTTGCACCTTGTCCTTTGGATCTACTGAGAGAGGAGAATCTAGCTGATTCTCACAGATCATTGGATGTAAATGCATTCTCCTTTTTCATACTCTTCGATTTATGTATAATCCTATCCTTGTTTAGGTTGTTCTGTGTTTAGACTCTGTCTTTCTTACATATAGAGTTTTTCTTAGGCAGGGGGCATGTTTTTCCTGGAAGTTATGTTTGCCTTTTTCCTTGTTAGCCCGAAAAATATATGCCTCCCAGTCCCTGCCTGTCCTCCCCACTACACACACTGATAAGCTTTTACTTCAATCTGTCACTTGGAAACGATCACATTCTTTAAGTCCATTAACTTGTTTTAATTGGAATCTATTTACTAACTTATTTGGATGACCGTGATTTTCATATAGAACTTTGGTTTTCTTACTTATTTCTTATTTATTCAACAAAACTTATATGGAACAAGTGATAGGGTTTTTTTTTTTTGGTAAGGGCATTATAAATATTAACTCATTTACTTCATTACAATAGTTCTATAAGTTGGTCTTATTATTATCTCTAATTGAGAGATGAGAAAAATGAGCATAGAGAGGTTGAGACACTCAGTCAAGGTCACACAGCTGAAAAAGGGCAGGGTTAGAATTCAGACCCACACCTAGCTCCAGAGACTTTGTTCTTAAGCTCTGTAGTATGCTGCCTGTATAAGAAGTTTCTCTTGTTCAGTAGTTTCTAATTCTTTTCATTTATTCCTTGCATTTAGTACCTGTATCATGTTCCCTGATTTTTCCAAGCTCTCTGTGTAGGAGCCCTTTTTCTCTTGGATCACCTCTCACTCCAGGAGACCTCTCTTCCTGCTTGCTCTCAGTCCTCCACTAGAGCTGTCATCTAGGGAGGCTCTCATTACACCTACCTTAACCCAGATCCTTATTTTCTTCTTTTCTTAGTTTACTCTTTAGAAGTAAGCAAACTGGAATTCATTTTCATGTGATCCCCCAGAAAAGGGGGCTCGAAGAGAGGTTTCTGTGTCCTTGTGTGTCTGAATCTCTTTTTTAATTTGGCTTCATGTTTGATAATTTGGTTGGAATGAGAATTTGAGGTTGATATTACTTTTTCACAGAATTTTGAATGCATTGTTTCATTGACTTCTAAGAACCAGTGTTACCTCTTTGCCAGTCTGACATTTGTTCCTCCCTGGCTGACTTATTGTTTTCTAACTGGAAGCTTCTGGGTATTGGTTAACCCTTTGTATCCTGAAGCCTCAGCAGTGGATTGTGTCCCATTCATTCTGCTCAGACCTTGGAGTGTGAGTCTGTATTGTCCTGGTGGACAACACACTTGTAAGCTAATGAATATCAACAGATGAAATGTTTCAACAGATTAAAGGAAAATGAAAAACAAACAAGAGTGGTGACTGGAGACCAATGAAGTTCTCCTCCCCTGTCTCCCTCATCCCCTATTGCCCAACTTTTTGGTCTATGATTGGCAGATTTCATTAACTTAACCTTCTATGTTTCTTATTATGATTTTTGGCAATCAAAAATAATTAACAGATTTTAACAGACTCCTTTTTGTTCTCTAGTTTTTTCCTCTTTCACAGCTTTCTTCTATTTTATGTATGAAATAACCTCCCTGATCTCGCCGAGCTTCAAATTTGGGAATTTCTTCCTATTAATTTATCTTCTGTTCCCTTAATTATTTTTTATTTCTTCTGGAGTCAGGTTTCCCCCATCTGTTGTTCTTTTTCTTGCAGTTTCCTCAAGCATCTGGTGATTAGCAGTTGACTGTTTTTCCTTAACATGGATGGGGTAGGAAGGTTGCCTGAAATTTCCCATTGCTGGGGTTTGCTCTGGAATGAACAGTCAGGGCTGTTACCAAGACCACATGGTTCTGGTTCTGGCCCCCGCTTTGAGGTTCTCCTGAGCAGGTGGCTCTGCCCTCCGCTGCAGCCCCTTTGCAGGCATTTGCTCCATGTTATTTCTTTACTCAACCCTTCCCGTTGCTTCCACATTCCAAATTTGATTAAACGTCTTTTCCATGGAAGATGGTCCCCTCTTCATGGTTGTGAAATTATAAGTTCTGAAGTTTCCTTGAAATCTAAAGAGATGAGGTATCTGAAAGTACAAACCGGTCAATCCTAAAGGAAGTCAGCCCTGAATATTCATTGGAAGGTCTGTTGCTGAAGCTGAAGCTCCAACACTTTGGCCACCTGATGTAAAGAGGTAACTCACTGGAGAAGACTCTGGTGCTGGGAAAGATTGAAGGCAAAAGGAGAAGAGGGCTGCAGAGGATAGAATGGTTAGATAGCATTATAAAGTCAGTGGGCAAACTCTGGGAGATAGTGGAGGCCAGAGGAGCCTGGTGTGCTGTACTCCATGGGGTCACAAAGAGTGGAACACGACTCAGTGACTGAACAACAACCTCTGGAAGTAAAGGGAAAATAAATGCCTGTGTTCATTCTGCTTTACCTGCCATCCTCACCCAGGATTTTCTTCCTTGTCCAGCATCATTACCGGAGCTGTTCTGAACTTATCCGATGACGTTCCCTGTGTTCCTATCTAGAAATACTCTGCAGGTATCTTACAGCCGATTGTGTTTCTTAGCCTGAATCATGACAGCCCTGCTCTGTAACTCTTGTCCAAGATGGATCAGTGCTAGGCACTAGCAAAAAATCAGATCCAACAATAATGTATTTAATTAGAATCTTACTGAGAAGGATCATTTCCTATTCAGTGAATGCTTAGGTTTTATAGCATGTATTCCCAATCCTCCCTCTTAGCAATTCCTTCTCCCACCCGGTGGGCATCCTGTTCTGAATTGTGTGTCCTTGTCTTCTCTCGAGGGACACACTATGTATCAACTTGATTGTGAGCTCTTCAAGGTCAGAGGTGTCTCTTAATCGTTAACGTCCTCACTGTACCTGACACAGGATAAGCACTAAGAAATGGCTGGTTGCATAAATGGGTGTATCTTTTGTAACTTCCCTCCTGCCTCATTCATGAGAAGGGTTAACTCACTGGAGAAGACTCTGGTGCTGGGAAAGATTGAAGGCAAAAGGAGAAGAGGGCTGCAGAGGATAGAATGGTTAGATAGCATTATAAAGTCAGTGGGCAAACTCCGGGAGATAGTGGAGGCCAGAGGAGCCTGGTGTGCTGTACTCCATGGGGTCATAAAAAGCGGAACACGACTCAGTGACTGAACAACAACCTCTGGAAGTAAAGGGAAAATAAACGCCTGTGTTCATTCTGCTTTACCTGCCATCCTCACCCAGGATTTTCTTCCTTGTCCAGCATCATTATCGGAGCTGTTCTGAACTTATCTGATGACGTTCCCTGTGTTCCTATCTAGAAATACTCTGCAGGTATCTTACAGCCGATTGTGTTTCTTAGCCTGAATCATGACAGCCCTGCTCTGTAACTCTTGTCCAAGATGGATCAGTGCTAGGCACTAGCAAAAAATCAGATCCAACAATAATGTATTTAATTAGAATCTTGCCGAGAAGGATCATTTCCTATTCAGTGAATGCTTAGGTTTTATAGCATGTATTCCCAATCCTCCCTCTTAGCAATTCCTTCTCCCACCCGGTGGGCATCCTGTTCTGAATTGTGTGTCCTTGTCTTCTCTCGAGGGACACACTATGTATCAACTTGATTGTGAGCTCTTCAAGGTCAGAGGTGTCTCTTAATCGTTAACGTCCTCACTGTACCTGACACAGGATAAGCACTAAGAAATGGCTGGTTGCATAAATGGGTGTATCTTTTGTAACTTCCCTCCTGCCTCATTCATGAGAAGGGCACCAGTATCTTTAACACCAGTGCATGCCTAGTAAATTTTCATTAGGATGAACATATATTTGCAACCGGCAATTATGACCCCATATGATAATTAAGCATACATTCCAAAATATTTATTGAATACCGATTAAGTACCAGAAATGGTGCTAGATCCTTAAAACAGAAATGGTCTTTTCCCTCCTGTAGAGTCTGTCTGCTGGGGGAGAGATTTTACAGTCATTGCACACACAAATGAAACATTTAAATTTGATCAGTACGCTAAATGAAAGATTTGCAGAGCAATCCAAGTGTCTAACAGGGAACACTGACATCCTTGGGGAGGTTAGTGATGCTTGAACTAAGGATGAAGAATGAGCAGTGGTTAACCCAGTGAAGAAGGGGGAGAGGATTCCATGTAGAGGCAGCAGCATGTGCAAAGGCCCTGTGGTAGGAGGGAACAGGACAAGCACAAGGACTTGAAAATTATCCAGTGCATCTGGAGCCTTGACTGTGTGGAGAAATGGTGAAGGCAGAGCAGCCAGGCCCCAGACAGGCCGTCAGATGTCTTATGCTGGAGAAGCAGGTGCCTGTCTGTCAGAGAACCACTCCCCATCCAGATGCTCTCTGGCTGACCCAGCTGTCTCTGGGTCTCCTGAGAACACTGCAGCTAAGCTGAGCATCAGCGGAGCAAGAAAGTACTGTGGTATATTCAATGCTACAGGGAAGGGAATGGTAGAAGAGAATTGAAACTGAGCAGTGTTGGAGCCTGGATAAACCCTGGTCTGCCCAGCCCCCACTCCCTGCCTTCCACTGGAAATTCAAGAAACTCCCAACCTGGCTCAGAATTTCCTCTGTTTAGGTTAGTTATGCCCAAGCCTTTGCTTACACATCCCCCAGGGAGGGAGACAGGCGAGGAGAATATGGGGTGGGAGGAGGGAGATGTGATATTCTAAAATGAAAGAGAATTCACAGTTATTCCTTCTGAAGCTGCCTCAATATCCTCTGAAATGAATGGAGATGCCCTGGAATGGGGGCATGGGCCCCAGACTGACCATTACCACACTGTGTGTGTTGGGGGATCAGACAGTTGTGACGATATGAAGCTGTCTGTCCCCATGAAGTCACCATAGATGTGTAAATGACAGGTCAGAGCAGATGGCCCTCTATTCCCACTTCCTCTCTCTCTCCACCATGGAGACTGAGGTGACCTAGGTAGGATCCTGTAAGTGGCAGAATGTAGACAAGGACCTAGATCTCCGGGTCCCCAGAACCACACCCTGTCTAAGACACTTCTGTTTCCAGAAAGACATGTGGGATATTTTTACTGGGCTTACATCCTCACTGTTCTGGGAGGAAAAATCACAGAGTCCCAGGTCAGATTTTGTGATGAGCTTGGGGGTGGGGGCAGCAGGGGTGGGGACATGTTCCCTCTGGGGAGCCGGAAGGCTGGACCAGGGGGAAGATCTAAAACTCAAAATTAGCTTTTGGAACCAGCTTACTCTCAGAGTCCCTTTAGGCAGAAGTGCTCCTGTCCCTTCTCTCTTTGGGGCAGAAGCCTCAGGGACCTTCTCCATTTCACCCAACGGAGAGCTTCACTAGAACCAGGTCATCCTCTTTGGAGGGCAGAGGGAGGTGGAGCAGCTAATTCAATCCAGGCATCAGAGAATCAGGTGGAAGCCTGCGGAACCCAACTGCCCACCTCTGCCCCGACCCTCACTCCTCTGCGGGCTGTTCTGGTGGGACCACAAAGCTGAGCCCAGATTTCTCAACCCGGTCACACAAAAGATCCAGCTGTTCACTCTGGATCTGTCTCCACAGCCCTGCTCCTAGTGGGGGTCCAGTGGGGAGCCCCCAGGCTCCAGGCGCAGAGGAGCCTCTCTGCAGAGGTCTGATCTTTCTCCGTGGGTCCCTTTTATCATGATCGCAGATCCACCAACTTCCATCCTTCAGATGGTTTGGAATCTACAGGCAAATATGATCCTGTCCGCTCATTAGGTCACTATTTCTCCATCTCCTGTTCCCCCCACTGGAATTTAAGCAGCTTTGGTCATTATTCTTAGAGAGTGGTTTGGCCTAGCCTTTCATGCTAGCTCATTCCTTCCAGGCTATCATATCTCTCAAGCACGGAGCCCAGCACCAAATGTGGTTCTGTGAGTGTGGTGTGACCTACAGAGAAAACCAGGGAAAATGACTTCCTTTCTTTCGGGCTTTCGGTCATCTATCTACCTCTGCAGCCAAATACCCCAGGGCGGGGGGTGGAAATGTGAACCTTCGGCGTCTTCTCCCAAGGCTTGCAGAGGGGCACACAGGCTGAAATCTCATGGCCATGAATATGCTGACTTCACATCTCAATAGCAAAGAGTAAACTTTAAAGATGAGACTCCCAAGAAACAAGTCAGTATTTTCTTAGCCTCTAAAGTTTGGTAAGGCTAGGTTGACAAGATCTGGAGAGACTACAGAAGAGCCTTGTATTTGGTTCAGATGATTTGCAGAAAGTTTAGATACACTGCTTTGAACAGCTTTCTCTTATACACGACAGAACATGGTAGATTTACACATGATTACCCAGAGGTGCTGGGTTGCATAGTGACCAGTGCACAGAGCAACGTACAAATCCCATGCAGTGACCAGAACCTACTTCCCAGAATTCTGACAGCAGAACATGCTTTTTAGGTCTCTACAGTGTCAGTCACTCAATCGTGTTCAAGTCTTCGCGACCCTACGGACTGTAGCCCACCAGGCTCCTCTGTCCATGGAGTTCTCCAGGCAAGAATACTGGAGTGGGTTAACCACAAATCTACCCAAGTTACTCTGAGCGAGAGATGAAAGGAAGCATTCTCTTCCTTGTAAGAGTTGGTCTTACACATGCAACTTTTCCATCAAGATTCAAAAGCACCGTCCAAAGACAATGTGGGAGGGGCTAAGCAGGATGTTACATCTGGAAGATCACCTCTGGTTCTAACTGTGGGTTTCCCTGAAGAATGAGAAGGCCCATGGTTTGTGAGTCAGTATTTCCAGGTTTGTGAACCAGTATTTCCAAGTTTTACCTTCTACTCTGATGACTAACATTTGCTGGTAGGCATTGCTGGTAGGCTTCCCTTGTAGTTCAGTTGGTAAAGAATCTGCCTGCAATGCAGGAGACCCGGGTGCGATTGCTGGGCTGGAAAGATCCCCTGGAGAAGGAAATGGCAAGCCACTCCAGTGTTCTTGCCTGGAGAATCCCATGGACAGAGGAACCTAAAGGGCTATAGTCCATGGGGTCGCAAGAGTCAGACACGACTTAGCGACTAAACCACCACATTCTGGTCATGCCTAAGGAAATTGCTCATGAGAAAACCACCCCACTGTAATCCTAGGTATCGATGCAAAGACTGCGCCAACAAGGGCTAAAGGTGGTTGGTCCTTGATATTCAGCGGAAAGCTTGGGCTCACAGGGTCACACGTGAGCAAAGATGTCTGATGCTCATCTAGCAGTGTTGTCCTATTCTAAAGGATTCCATTCTAACGGTACAATAACTTTCTAGTTTATCACCATTTAAAAACTAGTTTTTAGTTTATTGGATAATAGGTAAACAGTTGTATCCTGTAATCAGTCATCATTTTTGTCTATCACTTAGGCATTTCAAAGGATTCCTATATAGCCTAAACTTTTTAGAATTGGTGCTTTTTCTGCAACAAGGTCTATGACAGAAATCTCTTACTAGTATACTTTACATGTGCATGCTAAATTGCTTCAGTCGTGTCTGCCTCTTTGCGACCCTATCCATGGGATTCTCCAGGCAAGAATACTAGAATGGGTTGCCTGCGCTCTTCCAGGGGATCTTCCCAATCCAGGGATCAAACCTGTGTCTCTTATGTTTCCTGCATTGGCAGGTGGGTTCTTTATCACTAGTGCCACCTGGGAAGCCCGGTATTCTTTATAAATAACACCAAATTTTTGTGCTCAATAAGACATGGATAAGGTAATTCCTCCCTTAATGTTTTTTTCTCACTTAGTTGGAGTGAATTAAAAGTGAATTGAAAGTCCCTTCTAGTTAGCTTTCTGTGAACTTAGAACTCAGCCAGGCAAAATCCGATGTCATGGGAAAATTTGGTCATGTTCTGCTCCAAGCTTTCGATCATCCCTAGTGTCTGTCAGATCTGTTGGGGACCAGTGCCGGCCTCTGACCAGCTCCAATCAGTTGGCTTACTGAGCGCTCTCTGTCTTCTCTGACATCATAACCCCAGCGGGGCCGTCACAATCCTGCCGCCCAACAATGAGATTTCCTTGGATCTTGGCAGAGGGTGCAGGTGAAAGGGCAATGGACAAGGAGAGAACATGGGAGAGGAGGAGGGGGGCTGAAGGGCACCATCAGGAGGAAAGAGAGTGGGGGGTGAATGGGGGTAGGGTGGCAGCCATGCCTATGCTAACAGCAGCCGGTAAGCAGTGGCCTGGCCTGCTGGGAACCAGAATGCTGGGAGAAAGAGGAAGATTGACCTGGGGGCCGATGTTCCCACGAGCAGGGACCTCCACGTGAAGCTAACGGGAGTGGAACAGGGTCCTGATGACATGCCCTCCAAGAGGAGAAGACGAGGCTTTCTGCCAGCAGCGAAGGTAAAAGGCAGGAGGAAGGGTGAACATGACCAGGTGCTAGTCATCAGGTGACACGTCCAGCCGTTCCCCACACTGCCTTCTCAGGCACAGAACCCAGCGAAGAGTGGGCCCAGTGCTGAGGTGTGGGGACGGGAGAGCCCTGTTACAAGACTCTTGGGGTCTCAGCTCTCCCTTCTGTGACCTTCTGTGGTTTGCTCTGGGCTGTTAAACCCAGGACTCCTCATCTGCTCTGTGTTGTTGATCGCCTACTGGTAGAGTTCCTTGAAGAATGGTAAACTATGGTTTGTGTTTGTAAAATTTGAATTTGTACAAACCAATTTCCAATATTTTTGTCTCATTAACATGGGGAAATGCAAAGGAAATGCCATTTAGATGTACGTGCGGGCCTGTGATACTGAGTGTATTTTCAGGGAGTTCTGCAAGTTGGCACCGAACAGAAATCTGCAGAGTCTAATTCCTGTTAGAAGGACAAGACAATAGGGACAGGAACTTCGATTCCCAAACCAGGACCCAAGCCAAGCCCACAGCGCCCCTGTAAAGTAGGTGACCTTAGCCTTTGCCTTCCAACCCCTTGGGGGCTCCCTGCTCCTCCCCTTCCTGTAGGCCACAGAGCAGAGGTGTCTTGAGACCCTCAGGGCAAGCTAGTCGTGAACCACCAGCAGCACACAAATATTTATGGGACGTGCAGTTTCACTGGGATTTTAAGATAGTATTTTCTTGGTCTTGTTATGTTTCCGATTGAGACATATGGTAGCCAGGCACCTCCCCACAAAGCCAGCTTGTGTAGACAGATGCCCACACGAGGGCTCCAGCCCAGGGTGGGGGACAGGTGAACACAGCTCAACACAGCACCGTTTCTCCCTGGGTCTCTTGCCCTTCTTGCATGATGATTGCGAAAGCAAATGAGAAAGTCCATTTTTCTACCTCCAAGAAAAAAAGGTTTTCTACCTTCAGCTTCAGGGAAGTTCCAAGAGCTCACGTTTCACAGCTTAGGGTCAAGACTTCACGGCCTGCAGAGGCACTGCCCACACCCCTCCAGGAGCCTGGGAGGATCGGCAGTGTTATAACTGGAGCCACATGGGTCCCTGAACTCAAAAGCTGAGGCATTTGGAAACTTGTTGTCCCTTCATCCATTTTCCATGGCAACCAGTGCCTGATCATCACTTGACCCCAGAACCGGATATCCAGGCCGTGGCAGAAGCCGGCCTCTTCCGCTGTCTCCTGCCGCCTGGCCCATCGCCATCCTGCACGGCTGGCCCACGCTGGCCAGATTCACTTCCATAAAATGGAGGTTTCATAACATTTCCTTCCCTGCTTATAACCTGTTCATGGGTTCTCCAGGGCCTTCAGTTTAAAGCGCCATTTGAGGTGTCACGTGAGGTACCATTTTTCTTTTGGCAGGAGGCAAATTCTCACCCTAACTATAATTCTAAATTACTTACTTCCACGTTAGATATTTCATTAATCAAGAAGAACTGAGCTAATTATTCTGTTTTTTGATGGTTAACATCAAGGTCTGGGAAAAATTGAGGGCAGGAGGCAAGGGTGTTGTCTTGCCTCTTCCTTTGCCTCCTAATTTTTTCTTGAAAGCTGGACATCTCAGTAGAACTATAGAAACATACAAATTGTTCTTATCTCCGGAAATAGACCCACTTTTCCTCGTGGCAGGCCCTTAGCGTGGGGGTGTGAGTTAACCTGGGTAGAAGCTGGGCAGGGTTGGAAGTTCCTTGCTGCTCTGGTTGCCCTCAGTGCATTGAACCCTTCACATTCCTGTGGGCACACCTTGTGTTTCAGGGTGCCAGTGGGTTTAGCTCCCTGCCTCTTTAGCTTTAGATCTTTCCTTTGCACTGGACCTCAGAGAGGGTCCCTTTGCCTGTTAAGTTTCCTCTCCCTGGTGTTCTTGTGACCCTCCTGTTGTTGCTGTGAGCTCGGCACTGTGCGGTGGTTGGAGGGAGACGTTCTCTGTTGCTTTTGACTAAGGAAGCAACTTCCTGTCCTTGGTTCTCTGGGGTCAAGTTGTCTTGGTCCTTCTGTCTCTGAGCTGCAGATAGAATAGCAACCACAATTTTTAAATAGTAATGAGTGTCCAGGATGTTTCTCAAAAGCGGCAACAACTTTCATGTGAGATGAAAATGTTTGTGATTTGTTGTTGGTAGTGATGGTGTCGGTTCCCAGGTACTGTGGATCCTGTTGTGCTTTGTTGCTGACATTCACAATGGAAGAACACTCTGCTGCATTGGATTTAGAAGGTAGTGAAGATATGACTGTTTCCACATTGAGTGCCCAGATTTTTTTTAATGGATCCTCGGATCCTTCGGACTCCTAACCAGCGTGTTTGGAGAGACAACTCGCAGATTGAAGGAGAGACGACAGTAACACGACTTGGCCTGTGACCAGAGTTTCTCTCATGAGTTAACCTTAGTCACGTGACACTTGCAAGCTTCCCAGCCGGGGCGGGGAAGGCGCACATCCCGAGGACAGCCAGGCTGCTGGGGCACACCATGAAGAGCAAATCTCCTCCGAGCCCAGAGGACCTCTCCACAAAGGGAGATGAGAAAAGAGTGTGATTACTGAGTAAGCGCTAAACCCGGCCAGCCAGCAGGGACTGCAGAGACATGAAGGGTTTCACTCCTTCGTCTCGTCCGGCTGGTTGCATGTTCTCAAGCTAAATGAAAGTAGTCCTCAGCAAGGGGACTTGCCAGGGCCATTTGTCACACACAGCTCGCGTGGTAATGCAGCGGCCATCTGTGTCAGCTCATTGCCTTTATCCAAAGGAATAACGAAACCTCGAGTACCTTTGTGGCGAGAGCTAGCTGTGCACCGTGGATTGAGGCGTGACACCTGTCAGAATTAGGCACCTGCCCTCCCAGAGAGGCTGGGACACAGGGGTGCAAACTTCCTGTTCTCATTTCCAAGAGGTGGCTGCCAGGTTCTTTGAACACTTGAGTCCTACAGGAGCCCAGAGGCTTATCTAGATCTTTAAAAAAAAGATTTACTTGCATCTCAGAGGGGCAGAGAAAGAATATATAAGAAGGGTCGCATAGTAAAAACTCTAAGGTGGGGACGCGCAGGCAGGATCTTCCCCTTAATGCATCAGGAAAGATGGAATCTTTTCCTTGATTTGTCTTGACTGTCACACTGAAGAGGAGCCGAGGAGCCACACCTCTGTACTTCCTTCCGCAAGAGGGAAGGGGTGAGGACAGAGAGAGAGGCCAGAGGTGAGTGAGGCAGAGTGCCCATGGACGCCAAAGGAGGTGGATAGGATGTTCCTTGTAGGTGCGCTTTGTTACACTCAGGTATGACGTTACTGCTTTGGGCTAAGCAAAAACGGAATTTAACTCTCCTAAGCACAAAGGAGCATGTGCTTTAATGCAGGAAATTGACTTTAACTCTCCAGAGTGGTTAATCCCCTTCCTGGACTACCAGTTCAGCCAGTCAGTCATTCATTTCACACATCTTCTGAGACCACCTGTGGGCCCAGCACGCACTGGACACCGTGGAAGAGAGAAGAAGGGTATGAATTCATTCTTGCATCCAAACTGGGGAGGTGACCTCCCCATTTGAGGCACTGAGCTCCCCATTCCCCGTTGCCTTCCCAGGGGTCTTTCCACCTGCTTGTCCTCGGCCTGAAATGCCTCCTCCCACCCACTTTCCCTGTGTTAGGCGTCTTTCCCATCCTGAAGGCCCAAACCTGATAAGTGCATTCTTTATCAGGCTCCTAAGTGTTCACAATAAATAACAATAATAGCAATTATCATCACTAACATAAAACTCACCAGAATGAACTATCTACGTTGTGTCAGACGTTGCACTGATACAGTACAATGCACTAAACACTTGCGATAAGTCCAACAGTCCTGTGAATCAGATGTTCCACCCCAAATCAGTAGAAAAGGAATCTGAGGGTCAGAAAGGCCAAACATCCCTTCCCCAGGTCACATAATTAGCAAGAGGTAAGGCGGGGATCAGAGTGCAGCGTGGAGACCCTTACCCTGGGGTCTTCTGTCAGGCTTGATCTTGTCTTCTCTGTTCCTCCTCCCTCAGTGCTTCCTGACATCAAGTGTTGGATATCTGACAGGCTTGAGGAGGCCTGGAAGAAAGGCTCCGTGTCTGATCAAGGCGCTGTCCCCTGCAATGTGGAGCTCTGTGTCTGGGGTACACTAGGTGCTTGAAAAGGGGGCGTGAGTAGCACTGGGAGGCTCTAGACAGGGACAGACCAGCAAAGGTGGTCATTCCTAGGATGTTGGTCACCTAAGACTTTGGATTGCAGGAGCTGAATCAATACGGTTTCTCTGTTGACATTTTAGAGTTAGGGGAACCAAGGTAGGTGGTCATGGGAAGGAAAGAGCTACCTGGGGAGCCATGTGCGGCCAGACTGATGAGGGAGGGATTCTGGGAGGAAGCAGCTGGGAGAAGGGAAGGGGTGGAGTTAAGGAAGCAGAAAGAGAGTGAGAGATGGAAATCTGCCACAGTTCAAGGCCCACTTCTGGAATCCCTGGCTCCTTTTAGTGTATCATGCTACACACACACACACACACACACTAACTCTACTTTGAGTTGGTTTATATGGACATTAAAAGAAATATACATTTTATGTTGACCCTTGGAACAGGGCACTGGTAGAGAGGGTGCGCTTTGAGAGAGGGGGCAGCTGGCCAGGGTACCAGATGAAGGGAAGTGGACTCTTAGAACACTGGTTTTCAAATGTGACTGGACAGTGGAATTTCATGGGGAGAAGGAAATGGCAACCCACTCCAGTGTTCTTGCCTGGAGACTCCCAGGGACGGGGGAGCCTGGTGGGCTGCGGTCTGTGGGGTCGCACAGAGTCGGACGCGACTGAAATGACCTAGCAGCAGCCGCTCTGTGATGTGCCTATGCCTGTGTCCTGCCCCCAGAGACTGTGGTTAATGGCTGTCAATGCTTGTCTGGGTATAGAGAGTTTTAACAGTTCTCTAGGTGATTCTATGATGTGACAAGTTTTCTTGGTAAACACTGCTTTGTTGTTGTTGCTTAGTTACTAAGTCGGGTCCCACTCTTTTGGGACCTCTTGGACTGTAGCCTGCCAGCCTCCTCTGTCCATGGGATTTCCCAGGCAAGAATACTGGAGTATATTGCCATTTCCTTATCCAGGGGATCTTTGCCACCCAGGAATCGAATCTGAGTCTCCTGCAATCGCTGGCAGATTCTTTCCCACTGAGTCACCAGCAAAGACTTAGAGTCCTCAGAGTATAGATTGACTTTCCTCAACCAAGCCCAGGTTCTAGGTCAACAATTAAAGATGTTGTGGTTAGACTCCAGGCAACAAGCAGATGCCAATGTGAATGGCTATTGACAAGCAGCACATAAATGCTGCATGTTAATACATATTATAAGTTGTTGGCAAATCCAGTCCTCTTCTGCTTTCCTAATTGTTTAGAGCTAACAAAGGCTTATATGAGTTAGCATCATAGATTTTATCTTAACTGGGTGCAAAGATCTATCAGCTGAAAACTCTTAACACCTGAGCAGTGACCCTGTGGTTGGCCCTGAGCCCACAGCGCTGTAACATCATCTTGTGTAGCATCATCTTGTAGGAACCTGATTTTATTCTGGAGCCAGCTTCCCTAGCTGAGGTCAGAGGATGGATCACTATGCTTAGCTTTGGGGTCCAAGTTTTTGGTGAGGCTCCACCTTCATTACCTCATCTTTAAACCTAATTACCTCTGCATCCCAATTGCCATCAATATGGGAGTTATGGCTTCAACACATAAATTTGCGGGAATATAAACTTTTAGTCCAGGGCTTTCCGGGTGATACTAGTGGTAATGAACCTGCCTGCCAATGCAGGAGCCTTAGAGCTGTGGGTTCAGTCCCTGGGTTGGGAAGATCCCCTGGAGGAGGGCATGGCAACATTCTCTAGTATTCTTGCTTGAAGAAAAATGGACAGAGGAGCCTGGAGGGCTCCAGTCCACAGGGTTGCAAAGTGATTTAGCATGCATGCAAACATTTAGCCCATACCAGATGCATTTTTCAGTTGAATTCCAAATGTATTTTCTTCTCGGGTAGATTCATCTAGTGTACACAAATATGGGCTTCCCTTACGGCTCAGCAGGTAAGAATCCACCTACAACATAGGAGATGCAGGAGACACAGGTTTGATCCCTGGGTCGGGGAGATTCCCTGGAGAAGGAAATGTTTGCCTGGAAAATCCCATGGACAGAGGAACCTGGAAGGCTACAGTCCACGGGATTGCAGATAGTTGGACCTGACTACAATAGTTGTAGATAGTTGGACTTGCCAATCAATGATTCAAACACCTGTGGCCAGTCATGGTCCCACGTTCCTTAAATGGCTTCATTCCTCTACCTCATCTCTCCTCTTCCCTTCTCCTCCCACCTTCCCCATAATTCAGCAGAATCCTGCTCTGCTGTACTCTTGTCTATGGTGATTGGCAGGTGCTCATGCCGAACCAAATAGAATTCGAATCCTGGGTCTGGCACATCAACCTATTCACTACAAGGCTGGGGAAAAGATGGGGCAGGATGAAGGCTATGAAGTGAAGCTTAGACAGTTGGTGTATGTGAAGTGTACACCAGAGGACCCGCCTTCCCAGGGGTGGGGGTTGCTTCCTAGAGGCCTGGGTCCTACGGTCTTGGCAGTGGACCAGGAAGAGAGAACAATATAGTTTTCTAGCAAAACCACTTTTCTTGTCCTTGTCTGGTTCATTGGTTTTTGGTGAGGCTCCACCTTCATTACCTCATCTTTAACCTAATTACCTCTCCATCCTAATTGCCATCAATATGGGAGTTATGGCTTCAACACATAAATTTGTGGGGATATAAACTTTTAGTCCAGGGCTTTCTGGTCTTCCCCATTTGGCCATGAGAGAAAAGCTGTCCCAGGCCCTTCCATCACCAGAACGCAGGCTGAGAGCCACTGCCAGGGCAGTCAGGGGACTCGGTGTGCTCACCCCATCATTGTGTGTGTGTGTGTTTCCTCCTTCGATCCCTGAACAGCTTTGCACAGGCTGGCCTTCTTTCTTTGTCTGCTCCTCCACATCAGGATAAAGTGGGCCGACTCCTCCGGAGATAAGCAGGTCAAATCCCACAGCCATGTACAACTGGTCAGGTCATGGTGGCACTGATTAGGGTAACAGCTTTTATTTGTATTTGTGCCACCTTACTGCCCCCAACAGAACACTCAACTGAGGACAGATGCCATGACTGGCATGGTCCCCAGTGGAGCCCCCCATGGCGTCTGGCCCAGGGCAGGTACTCAACGGAGGAGTGTGGGGATGAAGGCAGGGCCAGGGGATGATGGATGGGGGATGGGTGGTGGCAGTGTGGGCCCACCAGTCGAGAGGGTGGGGGGGCAACAGTGCAGGCCCCTCAGGGGAGCAGTAGCTCTCTCTGCCCTGAACCTGGGGCTTTCCTTGCTTCCCAGCTGTACTGTGTGCCAGGACCCATGAATCTTGGACTCTGCCCAGCACAGCCCAAGGGGAGGGTCCACGATGCTGTCTAACTAATGTATCTGTTAGGGCGACTTCACTTTCACTTTTCACTTTTATGCATTGGAGAAGGCAATGGCAACCCTCTCCAGTGTTCATGCCTGGAGAATCCCAGGGACGGGGAAGCCTGGTGGGCTGCCGTCTATGGGGTCACACAGAGTCAAACATGACTGAAGCGACTTAGCAGCAGCAGCAGCAGCAGGGTGCATTAGGCCAACTGCCAGCCATTTCTTTGTCTCCCTGTTGCTTTTTTTTTTTTTTTTTTGCCTTCAGGGATGCCGTTGCCCTCATCTGTGACCCTCACCCTAATTTGGCGGTGTGCCCTGTGTGCTTTAGTTCCAAGCATTTCCCTCCCAACCCCTGGTGTACCCTTCTTCCTCCTCCTCTTCCTCCAGTTGAACTCAGCACCCCTCATTCCTGCCTCTTCCCTTAAGCCTGTGGCTAGCCCTCCCATGGGCACCTGGGGGACCCGTTCCATCTCTGGTATATTCCAGGCTGCTCTGTCCCCTGCCCTCCAAGGGGTGGGGGGAAACGAGGCTGCACCAGGTGGTCCCTGGCTCCCATCTGATTCTTGAGGCCTCAAGCAAGGGAGCCCTGAAGTCACGAGGCCTCTAGCCCAGCACTGGCCAGGAAGATTCCCTCCCTAACTAGGAGCGCAAGTCAGGTGCCAGAGATAATGTGGAGCCCTCTGGGGGAAATAATCCATTCTCTTTCTCTCTGCCCCAGGCATTTACAGAGCTCACCCGCTGATATGACTGTCAGGAGATCAGCCAATTGCACATCTACTTGGATTGTTTCACGAGACTCCAGTGAAGAGGGGCGTGCCTTCACCCCTCCTGTCTCCCCCTCCCACTTGCAGAGCCCTTTCAATTGTGTAGGTAGTTAATCTGGAAATTTTAGGAATTCTCAGGGTTGCTATTGTCTGTGGATAGAAGGAGGGAGGTTTTCAGCTAGAACCAGGCAGCTTGTATCATTCTTGGGGTTTTTATATGCCGAGAGAAGTTCTGACAATGGAGGAGTTGTGATTGTTTAGCCTTACACAGCATCAGGCTTCTCTAGGCTGTCCCTCCCAGGAGGAAGGTCAGCAGCCTGCCCAGTCTTGAGACTGGGCAAGCGGGCCACTGCCTGTATCACAGCTGGGTTAAGAACTGAACAAATCCTTCTGGGATTCGCCACTCTTTCATGTACGCGTGCGTGCGAAGTCACTTCAGTCGTATCGAAGTCTGTGTGACCCCATGGACAGAGGAGCCTGTAGTCCATGGGGATTCTCCAGGGAAGAATACTGGAGTGGGTAGCCGTTCCCTCCTCCAGGGGATCTTCCCCACCCAAGGATGGAAACCGAGTCTCCTGCAGTGGCAGGTTCTTTACCACTAGCACCGCCTGGGAAGCCTTCATGTATAAGGTTCTAGAATTGGCTCAGCCGGTAAAGAATCTGCCTGCCAATGCGGGAGACCTGGGCTCGATCCCTGGGTTGGGAAGATCCCCAGAAGGGAAAGGCTACCCACTCCAGTATTCTGGCCTGGAGTATTCCATGAACTGCGTAGTCCGCGAGGTAGCAAAGAGTTGGACACGACTGAGCCACTTTCACTTTCAAGTTAGTCAAAGAGCTTGGAGTGTTTCACATGATGGTGGCTATTTCCATCCTCGAAGTGGACTTGTGTGTTGAGCATGTGCCTCCCATTTTTCAGATGGTGAAACTGAGTCTTAGCCTCCAGGAGGCTTGCGTCACTTGTCCCGGGCATCACTCCTCCCTCCTTCCTCCTCCAGAGCTTGGAGCGAGTCTACTCATCCCCGCGGTTTCCTTCTCCTCACCCGAGTCGGGCAGAAAGCGGCAGGTCCCGGGATTGGCTCAGGGAATCACCTCAGCTCTCCGGGCTGAGTCACAGCGGAGTTGGGCATAACTAACCTAAACAGAGGAAATTCTGAGCCAGGTTGGGAGTTTCTTGAATTTCCAGTGGAAGGCAGGGAGTGGGGGCTGGGCAGACCAGGGTTTATCCAGGCTCCAACACTGCTCAGTTTCAATTCTCTTCTACCATTCCCTTCCCTGTAGCATTGAATATACCACAGTACTTTCTTGCTCCGCTGATGCTCAGCTTAGCTGCAGTGTTCTCAGGAGACCCAGAGACAGCTGGGTCAGCCAGAGAGCATCTGGATGGGGAGTGGTTCTCTGACAGACAGGCACCTGCTTCTCCAGCATAAGACATCTGACGGCCTGTCTGGGGCCTGGCTGCTCTGCCTTCACCATTTCTCCACACAGTCAAGGCTCCAGATGCACTGGATAATTTTCAAGTCCTTGTGCTTGTCCTGTTCCCTCCTATCACAGGGCCTTTGCACATGCTGCTGCCTCTACATGGAATCCTCTCCCCCTTCTTCACTGGGTTAACCACTGCTCATTCTTCATCCTTAGTTCAAGCATCACTAACCTCCCCAAGGATGTCAGTGTTCCCTGTTAGACACTTGGATTGCTCTGCAAATCTTTCATTTAGCGTACTGATCAAATTTAAATGTTTCATTTGTGTGTGCAATGACTGTAAAATCTCTCCCCCAGCAGACAGACTCTACAGGAGGGAAAAGACCATTTCTGTTTTAAGGATCTAGCACCATTTCTGGTACTTAATCGGTATTCAATAAATATTTTGGAATGTATGCTTAATTATCATATGGGGTCATAATTGCCGGTTGCAAATATATGTTCATCCTAATGAAAATTTACTAGGCATGCACTGGTGTTAAAGATACTGGTGCCCTTCTCATGAATGAGGCAGGAGGGAAGTTACAAAAGATACACCCATTTATGCAACCAGCCATTTCTTAGTGCTTATCCTGTGTCAGGTACAGTGAGGACGTTAACGATTAAGAGACACCTCTGACCTTGAAGAGCTCACAATCAAGTTGATACATAGTGTGTCCCTCGAGAGAAGACAAGGACACACAATTCAGAACAGGATGCCCACCGGGTGGGAGAAGGAATTGCTAAGAGGGAGGATTGGGAATACATGCTATAAAACCTAAGCATTCACTGAATAGGAAATGATCCTTCTCAGTAAGATTCTAATTAAATACATTATTGTTGGATCTGATTTTTTGCTAGTGCCTAGCACTGATCCATCTTGGACAAGAGTTACAGAGCAGGGCTGTCATGATTCAGGCTAAGAAACACAATCGGCTGTAAGATACCTGCAGAGTATTTCTAGATAGGAACACAGGGAACGTCATCGGATAAGTTCAGAACAGCTCCGGTAATGATGCTGGACAAGGAAGAAAATCCTGGGTGAGGATGGCAGGTAAAGCAGAATGAACACAGGCATTTATTTTCCCTTTACTTCCAGAGGTTGTTGTTCAGTCACTGAGTCGTGTTCCACTCTTTGTGACCCCATGGAGTACAGCACACCAGGCTCCTCTGGCCTCCACTATCTCCCGGAGTTTGCCCACTGACTTTATAATGCTATCTAACCATTCTATCCTCTGCAGCCCTCTTCTCCTTTTGCCTTCAATCTTTCCCAGCACCAGAGTCTTCTCCAGTGAGTTAGCTCTTTACATCAGGTGGCCAAAGTGTTGGAGCTTCAGCTTCAGCAACAGACCTTCCAATGAATATTCAGGGCTGACTTCCTTTAGGATTAACTGGTTTGTACTTTCAGATACCTCATCTCTTTAGATTTCAAGGAAATTTCAGAACTTATAATTTCACAACCGTGAAGAGAGGACCATCTTCCATGGAAGAGACATTTAATCAAATTTGGAATGTGGAAGCAACGGGAAGGGTTGAGTAAAGAAATAACATGGAGCAAATGCCTGCAAAGGGGCTGCAGCGGAGGGCAGAGCCACCTGCTCAGGAGAACCTCAAAGCGGGGGCCAGAACCAGAACCATGTGGTCTTGGTAACAGCCCTGACTGTTCATTCCAGAGCAAACCCCAGCAATGGGAAATTTCAGGCAACCTTCCTACCCCATCCATGTTAAGGAAAAACAGTCAACTGCTAATCACCAGATGCTTGAGGAAACTGCAAGAAAAAGAACAACAGATGGGGGAAACCTGACTCCAGAAGAAATAAAAAATAATTAAGGGAACAGAAGATAAATTAATAGGAAGAAATTCCCAAATTTGAAGCTCGGCGAGATCAGGGAGGTTATTTCATACATAAAATAGAAGAAAGCTGTGAAAGAGGAAAAAACTAGAGAACAAAAAGGAGTCTGTTAAAATCTGTTAATTATTTTTGATTGCCAAAAATCATAATAAGAAACATAGAAGGTTAAGTTAATGAAATCTGCCAATCATAGACCAAAAAGTTGGGCAATAGGGGATGAGGGAGACAGGGGAGGAGAACTTCATTGGTCTCCAGTCACCACTCTTGTTTGTTTTTCATTTTCCTTTAATCTGTTGAAACATTTCATCTGTTGATATTCATTAGCTTACAAGTGTGTTGTCCACCAGGACAATACAGACTCACACTCCAAGGTCTGAGCAGAATGAATGGGACACAATCCACTGCTGAGGCTTCAGGATACAAAGGGTTAACCAATACCCAGAAGCTTCCAGTTAGAAAACAATAAGTCAGCCAGGGAGGAACAAATGTCAGACTGGCAAAGAGGTAACACTGGTTCTTAGAAGTCAATGAAACAATGCATTCAAAATTCTGTGAAAAAGTAATATCAACCTCAAATTCTCATTCCAACCAAATTATCAAACATGAAGCCAAATTAAAAAAGAGATTCAGACACACAAGGACACAGAAACCTCTCTTCTAGCCCCCTTTTCTGGGGGATCACATGAAAATGAATTCCAGTTTGCTTACTTCTAAAGAGTAAACTAAGAAAAGAAGAAAATAAGGATCTGGGTTAAGGTAGGTGTAATGAGAGCCTCCCTAGATGACAGCTCTAGTGGAGGACTGAGAGCAAGCAGGAAGAGAGGTCTCCTGGAGTGAGAGGTGATCCAAGAGAAAAAGGGCTCCTACACAGAGAGCTTGGAAAAATCAGGGAACATGATACAGGTACTAAATGCAAGGAATAAATGAAAAGAATTAGAAACTACTGAACAAGAGAAACTTCTTATACAGGCAGCATACTACAGAGCTTAAGAACAAAGTCTCTGGAGCTAGGTGTGGGTCTGAATTCTAACCCTGCCCTTTTTCAGCTGTGTGACCTTGAGTGAGTGTCTCAACCTCTCTATGCTCATTTTTCTCATCTCTCAATTAGAGATAATAATAAGACCAACTTATAGAACTATTGTAATGAAGTAAATGAGTTAATATTTATAATGCCCTTACCAAAAAAAAAAAACCCTATCACTTGTTCCATATAAGTTTTGTTGAATAAATAAGAAATAAGTAAGAAAACCAAAGTTCTATATGAAAATCACGGTCATCCAAATAAGTTAGTAAATAGATTCCAATTAAAACAAGTTAATGGACTTAAAGAATGTGATCGTTTCCAAGTGACAGATTGAAGTAAAAGCTTATCAGTGTGTGTAGTGGGGAGGACAGGCAGGGACTGGGAGGCATATATTTTTCGGGCTAACAAGGAAAAAGGCAAACATAACTTCCAGGAAAAACATGCCCCCTGCCTAAGAAAAACTCTATATGTAAGAAAGACAGAGTCTAAACACAGAACAAACTAAACAAGGATAGGATTATACATAAATCGAAGAGTATGAAAAAAGGAGAATGCATTTACATCCGATGATCTGTGAGAATCAGCTAGATTCTCCTCTCTCAGTAGATCCAAAGGACAAGGTGCAAGGCAGATACAGAAGTGGTCGGGGTAAGAACCCGGAACTATGGCTTCAGCTCTGAGCCAGCATTTCTGAGCTGATTTTCTAGAAAGTAGGTACATGAAACACTTTGATAAAATATTTCAAAAATTAATTTAAATCTAACCAAAGTCACTTCCTCCCCACACAAAACATGCTGTCCACCCTAAAATCCTGTCCTTTGTCAGACCTGAAGACAAGAAAGAAAAACAGTAAGCAAAACAAGGCTCCAAGAAACTGTGCCAGGATCATCTAGAATTCTGGGAATTGCTGCTTTTGTTAGGAATGGTGCAATCAAAGCACAGGTTGGCCAAGAGGGAGGCCTCGTGTGACAAACTGTGCCGTGTTCCCTCGTCCGAGTTAGATGGCTTACGTAGTTTGGGTGGACATTTCATTGCTCAATTCTCCCTCCAGAATTCAGGGCTTATTGCCTTGAATGAACCTCTCTTTGTGGGGAGAGAGGATAGGTATGCTGCTGGTATCTGGGGTGGGGGGAGGTTTCTGCATCCCATTGCCAGATTCTTCAAACTGAGAGCAGGATCCCCCAGGGCAGCCCGCCCTCAGACATTCCTCGGGTCGGTGAAGAATTCATCACTGGCTCCTCTGTACCAAACAGCCCCCGTGGAAGCCCACCATGGCCCGTGATACAAGTCTTGTCTCTGCGTCGTTTCTCGTGCCTCTATCTCCTCTGCCAGTCGGTGAGCCCTTCAAGCCAAAGACTAACCGCAACACGCGCATCACTCTACCTTGTGCCCCGCACATTTATCTGTACAATAACTGGGAGACAGAGACAAGGGCAGGGACAGAGACCTTGAGTCCTACTCTCTGTTCTGTCGTACTTTCCCTTCATTTTGGGTTTTTCTCATCACTAAGCATTTTTGGCATTTATGAACCTGTTGTCTAAGGATAACAACATACCAAAAAATTACCAAAAGCTGTAATAGTAGAGGTTCTGACTGAAAACCCACCTATATGACCTCGCCCACCTCCCCATGCCACACACACTCCTGGGTGACTCTGTCCCCCTCGCAGACTACGGTGACACTGTCCTGCTGCTGACCCACAGTTCAGTATCTCCAGTCCTGACCTTGCCTCTCGGCTCCAGACCGTTCATCCGACTACCTCCTACACACCTCCATTTGGGCAGTCCTCCAAGCACTTCAACTCAACTGAGCTAATGACCACTTGCTAAAGGGTCTCCCTGCCTCCAGCCCCACCCCATGTCTGCCCTGTAACAGGCTGCAGATCTGACTTAGCACTGTCTGCTTAAGTCTCTTCAGTGCTAACCCTTCCTCCATTACCTTTTCTTGTAGGATAAAGGCTAACACCTTACAATAGCAAGTGAACCCCACCCCCCATCATTGGCACTGCTTTCCCCTCCTCCACTGTCATCACCCACTCTTTCAATCATATGATCCCGTTCTTACCTCCATGCCTGTCTCACTTAGGCCTCTTTCAAGACCATGCTCCTCTTGGACTCACTTTCTCTTGGAAGCATTTTTTCTGAGTTGCTTCTAAACTCTCCATCCAACCC
>SJYX01004857.1:30177-43506 GCA_006410675.1 Oreotragus oreotragus | reverse complement strand
AATCTCTTCAAGTAACCTAGACTTATCTCAAGAATTTAAGAAAATAATTAGTTTGAAAACTGACTGCAACTATAACATTTCAGCAAAATATTTAAAGTTTTGTAATTATTTCAGAATACTAAAAATTTAAAAATATTTTTTAAATGAAAAAAAAATTTAAATATACATTTTTGATTCAGACATTCCATTTAGAATTTCTCAGAGGAAAAATATGTACCAATATATGCATACAAAGGATATTTATTGAATCATTGTTCATAATGGGAAACAATCTGAATATTAGTATTCTAAGAAAACAGTTGCATGAATTATGTGACATCCATCCTATAGTATACAAGGTAAGCATGGGGGGAAAAAAAAAAACAGTTTAGATCTCTATCTACTCTCCTGAGGGTCTGTGTCATAGATGGATAAATGAAAAATGCAAACTGTAGAAAAACATGTACAGTGGGCTCTCATTTTTATAAGCAGTTTTGTACCTGGATTTATGTTTGAGTGAGTAAGAATAATGGTAAAGGTAAAGGTATACATTATGTTATCTTAGGGAAGGCAAAGGAGAGAAAATTATTTAATTCATTATACATTTTTATATTATTTTAGTTATATACTAACCATATATTTTTTAATTTAAAAAATCTGACATTTAAAATAACTTTTTTTTCCAAGTAGCAGGGAAAATTCTAGTCCGTTTTAAGGTTTGTCTTTTACCTTTTTCCCTGGCAATTAAAAATTTTTTATGTAATTAGAAAAGTTTGTTTTCTAGTAATTGTATATGCATGCCTGTTTTAATATTTACTATGTACATTTTATATGTGTTTTTTTAATTAAATGCCACAAATTTACAGATTTATCATAAAGGGTGGCGAAACTATTGAACAAACCTGGATTTATATTCTCTAAGTTCATAACACAGTTTGGAAAAACAGCCAAAATATTTGACTTCAGTGCTTCACCAAAACTGCTCTTGTTAACTTTTAATCAATCCTGTTGACTGAAGCTAATTAAAATAGCACCAGCTTTAATGAGTCTAAGGGGAACTTAATTGATGTTCTCCTAACAAACAAGCATTTTAAGAGAGAAACCCAAGTCGAAACTGGATTCATTTTAACAATGCCAGAAGCCAGTTCAGTCCAGGGTCTTTCGTTATGGATGGGTGATTGGCCTGGGAATGTGATAAATGAACACTGTGAAAAAGAGCTGAAGTTTGAAAAGACATGACTTCATTCAGGCACACTCAGAAGTGCAGGAAATTATAAGTGTATATGTACACATATAGCTGGGCTTTCCTGGTGGCTCAGTGATAAGGAATCTGCCTGCCAAACAGGAGATCCTGGTTCAGTCCCTGGGTCGGGAAGATCCCTTGCAGAATGAAATGGCTACCCATTCCAGTTTTCTTGCCTGGAGAATCCCATGAACAGAGGAGCCTGGAGAACTACAGTCCATGCAGTCACAAAAGAGTTGGACACAACTTAGTACTTAGCGACTAAACACCACCACCACCACATAGAGCCACTGAGAAAAAGTATTAGAAACCTCGGATTTGGAGTGCAACAAAAAGTGGATACTTTAATTTGGTTTGAAAAGTTCTTATTCAGAGCATGATACATTCATTCACCTGCTTGTCTCAAACATTTTATTTAAATTTTATATTACCTGTCCAGTTCTGTACTGTAAGAATAAAACAATGAAAAAGATAGCCCTGTCACAAGTCCAAATGATGCCATTTTAAGAAATACAAGTGCCACCACTTCTCCAGATTCTTTACTGCTATCCACCTGAAAGCTGTTATAAGAAATACACAGATCTGAGTTGACTACAAGTATTAATGTCTACCCTGGAGTTGTACCTGAAGTATAATTGAGGGTACAGAGATACATAAGAGAACAGATATACCATAAGACCATTTCAATATAGTGGTGAGTGTCAAACAGAAATGTACACCCCATGAATTAGAAGGATCCAGTCTCAAAGTCTGGGAAATGCTTTCCTGAAAAAATAATATCTTTTACCTATGGAAAAATGAAGGGTCACTGGTAGATCTGGGCTAGAGCGGCAAAGGATCCAGGAAGAGGCCCCTTACATAGAAATGTGGGTTCACGTGGCAGAAAGTTGACATCCTGTAACAAAAAAAGTGATTTTCTTCAATATAAAGAAGAAAATTTATATTCTTCCTGTCTTTCTATTCTATGAGAAGTCTCAACTTTTGGCAAGACCTGAAGATCCACTTTATCTACACTATTAATATCCTCTTTGGAATGACTGGGCAGCTGGAAAGAGCAAAGTGGAAGGCAGGAGTTCACAAATAAGAACTTGTGCCTCTGTAGAGAAGAACCCGTAACCATGCCTCAGTGTAACATGATGACCTGTACTCTTGATCGGCTGAGAACATGGAAATCCAGTGTACTTACAGAGATACACTGTGAAAGCAAGAAGGGAATGAGCAAGAGTGTTACTTGAAATGTACAAAAGAATTTTTCCCTAGCAATTTCCAAATCAAATATTTTTAGAACATCAAGCCTCTGTCCACACTTCGGAAACTGAAGACTGAAAGGTTTTTGTTTTGTTTTTTTCCCCTCCCTTTTCTCATGCTATTCTACCTTGGACCATTTTTAAAAATATGTTTCCAATCTTGACATAAAATCATTTATTTCTTTTATTCAGTTCAGTTCAGTCACTCAGCTGTGTCCAAATCTTTGCAACCCCATGGACTATAGCACACCAGGCCTCCCTGTTCATCACCACCTCCTGAAGTTTACTCAAACTCATGTCCATTGAGTTGGTGATGCCATGCAACCATCTCATACTCTGTCATCCCCTTCTCCTCCCACCTTCAATCTTTCCCAGCATCAGGATCTTTTCCAAGCAGTCAGGTCTTGGCATCAGGTGGCCAAAGTATTGGAGTTTCATTTCGGCATCAGTCCTTCCAATGAATATTCAGGATTGATTTCCTTAAGGATGGGCTGGTTGGATCTCCTTGCAGTCCAAGGACTCTCAAGAGTCTTCTCCAATGCCATGGTTCAAAAGCATCAATTCTTTGGCGCTCAGCTTTCTTTCTTTCTTTTTTTTTAATTTTTATTTTTACTTTACTTTACTTTACAGTACTGTATTGGTTTTGGCATACATTGACATGAATCCGTCATGGGTGTACATGAACTCCCAAACATGAACCCCCCCTCCCACCTCCCACCCCACATCATCCCTCCGGTTCATCCCCATACACCAGCTCCAAACATCCTGCATCGAACATAGGCTGGCAATTCGTTTCTTGCATGATAGTATACATATTTCAATGCTATTCTCCCAAATCATCCCACCCTCTCCCTCTCCCTCAGAGTCCAAAAGTCCACTCTACACATAATAGTTCAACTCTCATATCCATACATGACTACTGGAAAAACCATAGCCTCAACTAGACAGACCGTTTTTGGTAATGTCTCTACTTTTTAATATGCTGTCTAGGTTGGTCATAGTTTTTCTTCCAAGGAGTAACTGTCATTTCATTTCATGGCTGCAGTCACCATCTGCAGTGATTTTGGAGCCCAAGAAAATAAAATCTGCCACTGCTTCCATCATTTCCCCATCTATTTGCCATGAAGTGATGGGACCATGATCTTAGTTTTCTAAATGCTGAGTTTTAAGCCAACTTTTTCACTCTCTTCTTTCACTTTTATCATCTTGATTCCATCTTGATTCCAGCTTGTGCTTCATCTAGCCCAGAGTTTCTCATGATTTACTCTGCATATAAATTAAATAAGCAGGGTGACAATAAACAATCTTGATGTACTCCTTTCCAGATTTGGAACCAGTCTGTTGTTCCATGTCCAGTTCTAACTGTTGCTTCCTGACCTGCATACAGATTTCTCAAGAGGCAGGTTAGGTGGTCTGGTATTCCCATCTCTTCCAGAATTTTCCACAGTTTATTGTGATCCACACAGCCAAAGGCTTTGGCATAGTCAATAAAGCAGAAATAGATGTTTTTCTGGAACCCTCTTGCTTTTTCAATGATGCAGCGGATGTTGGTAATTTGATCTTTGGTTTTTCTGCCTTTTCTAAAACCAGCTTGAGCATCTGGAAGTTCACAGCTCACGTATTGCTGAAGCCTGGCTTGGAGAATTTTGAGCATTACTTTACTAGCATGTGAGATGAGTGCAATTGTGTGGTAGTCTGAGCATTCTTTGGCATTGCCTTTCTTTGGGGCTAGAATGAAAACTGACCTTTTACAGTCCTGTGGCCACTGCTGAGTTATCCAAATTTGCTGATATCTTTGAGGATTTGAAACAGCGCAATTGGAATTCCATCATCTCCACTAGCTTTGTTTGTTGTGATGCTTTCTAAGGCCCACCTGACTTCACATTCCAGGGTGTCTGGCTCTAGGTGAGTGATCAAACCATTGTGATTATCTGGGTCACGAAGATCTTTTTTGTATAGTTCTTCTGTGTATTCTTGCCACCTCTTCTTAATATCTTTTGCTTCTGTTAGGTCCATATAATTTCTGTCCTTTATTGTGCCCATCTTTGCATGAAATTTTCCCTTGGTATCTCTAATTTTCTTGAAGAGATCGGTAGTCTTTCCTTTTCTGTTGTTTTCCTCTATTTCTTTGTACTGATCACTGAGGAAGCCTTTCTTAATCTCTCCTTGCTATTCTTTGGAATTCTGCATTCAATTTCATTCAGCAGCTTATACATCACCAAGACAAAAGGAGAGCACTTGCCTTGGGTGCTGGCCTCAGCCATATATATGATTATCAGTGGCAAATGCACTTGAGCAGAACATGTATGGGTGCTGCCTTGGATTTCAGTCACTGTGGGTGAGAATCTTACAAGGAACCAAGAAAAAAGATACTGAGGGTTGGGGAAGGAGATAGGCCTATGTTTCTATATCATTATTCTTCAAGGTACTCAAAGTGTTGGATATAAGATGAGGACTTAACTGGTGATCCAGTGGCTAAGATTGCATGTTCCCTGTACAGAGGGTCCAAGTTCAATCATTGGTCAAGGAACTAGAGCTCACATGCAACAACTAAAGTTTCCTCATTCAGCAACTAAGGCCCACCACAGCCAAATAAATAAATAAGTGGGATGATTTGTTGTGATCTGAAACAGATTTGTATGTTTTAGAGGTACTGGGAATAAAATACTAAAAGAAACTAGTGTTTTCACAGAATGAGACACTAATAAGAATGTGTCTTCCTCCTCACATAATCTCATCTCCCTTTGTCTGTTCACTGGATAATATTATACTATTTAAAAATTTTTTAAATATTTTTACTAAATTATTGACAATTCTTACTATTTTTATGAGTTTTAAATAGCAGTGCAAGATTGACTTGCTACGAAAATGTGAGTTAAAGTATAACTTACTAGTTATACTTTATAACTAGTAAGCATTTACCCACCTCTACCTATTGGCACCCCACCCCAGTACTCTTGCCTGGAAAATCCAATGGACAGAGTAGCCTGGTGGGCTGCAGTCCATGGGGTCAATAACAGTCGGACAGACTGAGCGACTTCACTTTCACTTTTCTCTTTCATGCGTTGGAGAAGGAAATGGAAACCCACTCCAGTATTCTTGCCTGGAGAATCCCAGGGATGGGGCAGCCTGGTGGGATGCCGTCTATGGGGTCACACAGAGTCGGACACGACTGAAGTGACTTAGCAGTAGCAGCACCTATTGTGAACTAAACTTATTCATATATTTTTCTAAGCACCATTCATTCCATTGGTGATCATCAGCAATTATATATGTCATAATAGTACAAAGACAACATATTGAGGACACTGTAGCCTTAAGATTTTCTGAGAGCAATTTTCAAGCAGATTTTGGTCATAATTTTACCAGTTGTAAAATTATGTGCTGTGCCAGGAACTAGGCCACAAAACTCTTATGAGAGCAGCAGTAACTGAATGGTAACCATTGTGGACGTGTGTTCTTCACTCTTCATGGAGAGGTGCAGAAAAAGTGCTCACTGAAGAGACAAATACAGCCAAGATCACAACTCTGATTGAACAAAAAAGTGAACCTATATACAAAGCAAATTCCTATTTAGAGCTTAAGGTTTTTAAAGAAAGTGAAAGTGACTCAGTCGTGTCTGACTAGGCAGTCCATGGAATTCTCTAGGCCAGAATACTGAAGTGGGTAGCCTTTCCCTTCTCCAGGGGATCTTCCCAACCCAGGGATCAAACCCAGGTCTCCAGCATTGCAGGCAGATTCTTTACCAGCTGAGTCATAAGAGAAGCTCAAGAATATTGAAGTGGGTAACCTATCTCTTCTCCAGCAGATCTTTCTGACCCAGGAATCAAACAGGGGTCTCCTGCATTTCAAGCAGATTCTTTACCAACTGAATTAACAGGGAAGCCCTTAAAGATGTCTATAAATTTCTCATTTTGAGTCATCCAAGAGTGCTCCAATCTAGAGCTATTGTGAAAAGGATGTTCCCTTCCCAGTCTGTATATAACCTGTAAAGCCCTGGTGGCCAGAATCTTCCCAAGCCTGATGTAATCTCCTTTATACCAGAGGAAAAAATACATCAAGAACTCTAAATCCTTTTCAGGGTATCTCAGTGCTGGAGTGGATCCAATCTTTGGTGACAGTCTGTCTGTCTGAATATACCAGGAATATACCTCAGGCTAAATAGAGTAGCAGGTAAAACAGGTCTGAAAAGAGCAGGAAGTTCATTTCATTTCAACTGGGATAAAAGAGATCACTCCAGAAGAATTCTAACTTCAGTTATAAGTTATATATTAAAGAGTTACATATAAAAAAATGAGAAAAGTACTGTTATTCACTCAGTCGTATCTGGCTCTTTGTGACCCCCATGGACTTCAGCTCACTAGGTTCCTCTGTCCATGGAATTCTCCAGGCAAGAATACTGGAGTGGGTAGCCATTTCCTTGTCCAGGGACTCTTCCAGACCCAGGGATTGGACCCAGATCTTCTGCATTGCAGGCAGATTCTTTACCATTTTAGCCACCAGGGAAGTCCACATATTAAAAAGTTATATCTAAAAAATTTTACTGGCTTGCATGTGATCAACCAAAAGAGAAAAACAAGGCATTCACAAAATAGGTTTCCATAATCTCATCTTGAATGGTTACTCTCCCATGTCATAGCATCAAACTATAGCCAGAAGAGGGACATAGGTTTTTTGTTGGTTTTTTTTTTTTTTTTCCTTTTTCAAAGGGGCAGATTACAGCCTTTGAAACACCAGGGAAATAAAAAACCCGTCAGTAAATGTAGGGTTTTGAGAAACTGTTTCAAACTTTAAAATTTAATTAATTGAGTCACATCAGGCTACCAATAGATGAATGTTTTTGTTCTTGGCACTCCACCTTTGTAAAGAATACGTGGATAGAAAATGTGAATAAATAAACAAGAATGATGAATGTACTCACATTTAAAGATGGAGAGAGAGAAGAGGACCTTTTCAAATACCACCTGGGAGAAGAACTTATAATTTCCCATTCAGAGGTATTCATCATATATCCTGTCCAACTAATCAATTGTGTTTACTATTTTAGTTTTCATTAAGTCTTAACACAAAGCTACTTGGGATAAATATACAAACAAGGTTTCGGGTGATTTGCTGCAACCCCAGTAATTGCTTTTTCCATAACATACTTTTTTGGAAACATACATAACGATATAACCCCATGCTACCTGTTGAAGGTTTTTAAAAACAGATGTTATTTTTAAAATATCACTTTGAGGTTCACAGCAAAATTGTATAATGACATATCCACAATAATGTCATGCAGAATAGTTCCACTGCCATAAAAATCCTGTGTTCCACTTATACATCATTTCCCTCCCCCATCTCAGGCCAACATTGATTTTTTTTTTTTTGTAGTCTCCATAATTTTGCTTTTTACCCAATGTCATACAGTTGGACTTATATGGTATGTAGTCTTTTCAGATCGGCTTCTTTCTCTTACTAAGATGCATTTGAGGTTCCTCCATGTCTTTTCATAGCTTGACAGCTCATTTCTTTTTAGCACTGTATAATATCCCATCATCCACATGTATCACAGTTTACTTATCCATTCACTAACTGAAGGATATCTAGGTTGCTTCCAACTTTTGGCAATTATGAATAAAGCTGTTACAAATATTTATTTGCAGATTTTTGTGTGGATGTAAGTTTTCAACTTCATTGGGTAAATATCAAGGAGTGTTTATACTGCTATATCCCACAGTAAGAGTATGTTTAACTTTTTAAGCAACAGCCAAATTGTCTTCTAAAGTGGCTGTACCATTTTGCATTCCAACCAGCAATCTATGAGTGTTCCTATTATTTCACATTCTCACCAGCATTTGGTGCTGCCAGTGTTTTTGAATTTTGACCACTCTAAATAGATAAGTAGTGGTATTTCATTGTTAATTTGCAATTACCTAAATTCATAAGATGTTGAGCATATTTTTACATGCCTATTTGTCAATTATATATGTTCTTTGTGAGATGTTTGTTCAGGGCTTTGCCCATTTTTTTTTTTTTAGTGGGGTTTATTTTCTTATTGTTGAATTTGTATATTTGTATTAGTAGAATTATTTGTATATTTTGGATAAGCCTTATAAGATACGTCTTTTGCAAATATTTCCTTCCAGTCTATGGGAGAAAACCTCTTGACTCAATGAGTTTCATTTCTCATAGAAAAAGGTACTTATTTGGGAGAAAAGGATATTTCTTTGGCTGTCTGTCCCTTCAAGTAAACTTCAGATATCCAACTGATAATTCTACAAGTAGTATTTTCTGACACTTCCCACTTTCAGAAATGCAGAAATTTTATCCAATTTATATTAACAGTTATCTTGTTCACAAATTAATTATAATAGGTTTTTATCCCTCAAACTCTGTGCCTCAAACATTTCAGTTTCTCTTTTCCTTTGTTCTTGTTGTTTAGTCACTAAGTCGTGTCTGAATCTTTGTGACCCCATCGACTGTAGCTCGCCAAGCACCTCTATCCATGGAGTTCTCCAGGCAAGAATATTGGAGTGGGTTCCTGTTTCCTATTCCAGAGAATATTCCCTACCCAGGGATTGAATGCATCTCCTGCATTGGCAGGCAGATTCTTTACTGCTGAGCCACCGAGGACCCATTTTTAAAACTGCCAGCTTTTAGTATGCAGCCTACCTTTGCCAAAGATTAGCAGTAAATTGATCTTTGCCTGTGAGGACTAGGAGAGGAGAACTAAGTTAAAGAATTTCTGTCTACACTTTCAGATGGGATACCTATCACCTCAAGTTGCCCAGCTGTATTTGACTTCATAGCAAGATAATTTGTTCGGTTTATTACTGGGACAGAGAAGCCTGGTGTGCTACAGACCACAGGGTTACAAAGAGTTGGACACGATTTGGTGACTAAATAACTTTACTGGGGCAGCCACAGAGAAATATCACTTTAAGTTTTAAAGCTATGGATTCTAGAGCAAAAAGCATACATCTCTGATGGGGAAAAGAACTGAGAGTAATTCTTCGTTTATGATGCCTTATTATACCACTAGAGAAGGCTTGACAGAGAACAATGGCAATGACCACAGACAGGAACAATACAACTAATTAAAAAAAAAAAAAAAAAAGATTAACTCACAGGAATTCCATAGCCTGGGCAAGGTAGAAGATAATCTCATATTAGTTTGCCTAGAAGGAAAATCACCTGCTTGCCTTTACTGAATACTCACAAGTTTTCAGGGAAAGCTGCTACATTTTACAGTTTGGTAAGCAAAACACAATTCCCTAGAATAAGTGGATAAAGTTTAAAAAAAAAATCTCTGTCAGATCTGAGATGGTTTAAATGAGTTCCTGCTTGAAGCAAATAAAGTTGAGCTTCCCTGCCAATTGTACTTTTCTTTCTAAAAGTGCAGTCTTTGCTTCTGTTTGTAGTTGAACATTGACTATTTCAAGAGAGAGAGAGCTTTGGCTGGTAATGGTGAGGAATTATCAAAAATCTCACATGCAAGATCCCATAAGAATAAAATCATCATCATTCATCTGATGACCATTTTCAGAATTGTATCATGTAACTACTTAGTCAATAAAGACATACAAAAGCTTGCCCAGATCTACATGATCAGACTACAGTGAGAGACCTACAGGTAAGGATGGAAAGAAGATGTTATCCAAAAGCAACTCATGCCTCCTGTCAGAAAACTCCAGAAGGATAGACCTCCCCTAGTGTATTTAGTGGCACAGAGGTTAAAGCATCTGCCTCCAATGCAGGAGACCTGGGTTTGATCCCTGGGTTGGGAAGATCCCCTGGAGAAGGAAATAGCAATCCACTCCAGTATTCTTGCCTGGAGAATCCCATGGACAGAGGAGCCTGGTAGGCTACAGTCCATGGGGTCGCAAAGAGTCAGACATGACTGAGCAACTTCACTCACTCACTCCCCTCCTGCAAAATGAATTAGAAACAACACTTCTAATATGGGGCTCATAAAATTTTCTCCCACATGACAAAATAGGACAATTATCATGAAAAAAACCATTTGGCTTAATGTTACTCTCTCTGAGGAAAATAAATATACAAAGACAATGCTTATCTTATACCATCACTAATTATTAATACAGCTTCCCTGGTAGCTCAGCTGGTAAAGAGTCCACCTGCATTGCAAGAGATCCCAGTTCAATTCCTGGGTCAGAGAGATTCCCCTGGAGAAGGAACAGGCTACCCACTCCAGTGTTCTTGGGCTTCCCCAGTGGCTCACATGGTAAAGAATCCACCTGCAATGAGAAGACAGAGGTTCGATCCCTGGGTTGGGAAGATTCTCCTGGAGGAGGGCATGGCAACCTGCTGGGGTCCAGCCCTGGTGGATCCAGGATAATTTGAAGGGGAGACGGCATAGTGAGGAAAAACTTATTTATTTAGAAATATAAAAAGAGATTAGGAAAGAGTAGTGTAGTAGGAAAACTAGTGGAGAAAAGAGGCTGAATAACTTGGTTTATGGGGAAAGCTAATAAAAACCTCAGGACAAGAGATTTGCACCATCTACGTTAGGCCACCAGCGCCCATTTGAATAGCAGAGGATGCCCCGCCTTGGGCTCCCTCTCTCATGGATCTTAGAAGCCAGGGCAAGTAAGTGGACATGGTGAGCCTCCCCGCTCCAGATGGAAATTCAGCCTGAAAACAGAGTAAGAAAAGACACAGGGGAAACCAATCCAGTGACTGGCCCATCTTCTATTGTCTGGAAAGGCCTTATATACTTTTGATTTTACATAGAGATCAATGGATAATACAAAATTATGCAGTGTCAACCACCCTGACTCTTATTGAGACCAGGCTTTCTCTCTGCATACCTAGTTGTATACATAAGTCTTAGGTGATTTACATCATCTTCTGGCCAGAAGGCCAATTAACATTTTATGGCCCTTTTCTGATAAGGGTAATAGTGTTGTTCTTCCCAAAGTCTGGAGTCACTCTCAGAAAGCGCTAAATAAAGTTACATTCTTACATAGCAAAGATACAACAATTTATAACAAGAAAAAAGGAGTACAGTGATTTATAACAAAGAGAAAATTAATTAACTCAAAAGTCTAGTATTGCTAACATCAAAAACTACTATATTCTTATTTCTACATCCTATTTACATTGATTAATATCCTCAGGTGCCTAAAAGATAAAGGATATGGAGGCCTGGTGGCAAACATTAACTCAACAAACTCTTCACTAAACTAATTCTTAACTCCAAAAGGCTCTATATCTTTAAGATGTTTTGAGCTTTGTGTCTCTCACGGTTGGGGGCTGTAAACAATCCACAAATTGTAAAGTCTGGGCAGACTGGTCAGATAAGTTAGAAAGCCATCAAAGGGGTTTAAGCCGAGACTTTCTTTTTATATGCAGGAAACTGTTAACTGGAGCCTTAAGTTAATTCCTTTTAGAGGCAGAAGAGTGGAAAGCACAGTACAATAAGGCAGGCAGACTCTGGTTTTTAGGGGTAAATGTTCAGGAAAATCCAGGGGGAATCCCTGAAGCCTGACTCACTTTGCCCATCAGGCCTCTTCGCATGACCTTGTCATGGGTGGGATCTCCCATGCTGGCTCCCAGCAGCAACCCACAGTATTCTTGTCTGGAGAATCCCCATGGAGAGAGGAGCCTGGCAGGTCACAGTCCATGGAGTTGCAAAGAATCGGACATGACTGAGTGACTAAGCACAGCACAGTCATTAATAAGGGACACAAGTTTGTGACCTGATAGTAGAATCTGATGCTGGGAAGGACTGAAGGCAGGAGGAGAAGGGGACTACAGAAAGTGAGATGGTTGAATGACATCACTGATTCAATGGACAGGTTTAAGCAAGCTCTGGGAGATGGTGAAGGACAGGGAAGCCTGGCATGCTTCAGTCCATGGGGTCACAAAGAGTTGGAGACAACTGAGCATCTGAACAAGAACAAAGTAGAATCTGATCCATAGAAGGGTTCCATTTGACTTCATTAAATAATGAATGAAATAGATGTAAAGATATTTCCTTTTTAATCTGAATTTCTTGCTTATTTCAGTAAACTGGGAAATCTAGCAATATTTGGTCCCTTCCAAGTGCAGACCAATGGGCTGGACCTGAGAAGTAACCACTCCCTAACATGAGCTTATGGTACCTGCCATCACTCCCTATATCCTTATCACAAGTTCATTCTGTGATTTGTGTCACATACCTAATTCCTGTAGAAATTTGAATCCATAATTCCTAATATTGAATACATAAGGAACATGGACTTGATGAAGCCACAGAAGTCTTAAAAAGTGATTTATACATAAGATTTTTTTTTAATGCAAGAGCTGAGATTTCTGGAATGGTGGAATGAGGGCCTCCATAAATGTGTTCTTTCATAAAATCAATAAAATCACTTGCAAACTTGTCAAAATCAACTTTTTAGGAACTCTACAAATTAACCAAAGGATCATAACAATCTGAGGAACAGTTTATTTTTAAAAAACTCCAAAACATCAGTAAGAATGGCCATGTTTGGGGCACGTTAACTTGGTCTACTCCCTTGCCTCTCTCCTAATTCCCCTGCATCCTTGAAAACCAGTAGCTTTGCATCTGCAGTAGCTATAAAACCATGAGTTGGGCTGCCATCACAGGCAGATAAGGGGCTTCACACTCCTTAAGTCCTGTCAGCAGTGTGTTGTTGCTATTTGGTTTATCTCATGGCTCCCACTCCCCCAACCCCCGCAAAACATTATTTGACCTAACTAGAAGCTGACTCTTTGAAATGAGTTCCATCCTTAGGCTGTTTGTCAAAAACAATAAACAGAAATTGTTTAAAAACACAGCAGCTTAAAGCAGTGATGCAAACTGAAACAAACAAGAACCTGACCAAAGGCGGAAAAAATGTAAAAGAT
>SJYX01004857.1:0-21065 GCA_006410675.1 Oreotragus oreotragus | reverse complement strand
GTATAGCCAAAGCTATGGTCTTTCCAGTAGTCATGTATGGATGTGAGAGTTGGACTATAAAGAAAGCTGAGAACCGAAGAATTGATGCTTTTGAACTGTGGTGTTGGCGAAGACTCTTTAGAGTCCCTTGGACTGCGAGGACATCCAACCAGTCCTTTCTGAAGGAGATCAACCCTGGGATTTCTTTGGAAGGAATGATGCTAAAGCTGAAACTCCAGGACTTTGGCCACCTCATGTGAAAAGTTGACTCATTGGAAAAGACTCTGATGCTGGGAGGGATTGGGGGCAGGAGGAGAAGGGGGCGACAGAGGATGAGATGGCTGATGGCATCACGGACTCGATGGTCTGAGTGAACTCCAGGAGATGGTGATGAATAGGAAGGCCTGGCGTGCTGCGATTCATGGGGTCGCAAAGAGTCGGACACGACTGAGCGACTGAACTGAACTGAATGTCAGGAGAGTTAGTGAAAGGCACAAAATAGTAAGACAGGCAGGTTCTGGCTTGAGGGTAGATGCTTGAGCAGGTCTAGGGAGCCCCTCGAATCCTGATCTGCCTTTGCCTATTAGGTCTTCTCCGCATGACCTTTGTCATGGGTGGTATCTCCCCTGGTGGCTCCTGGCAAGATTGGACATTACTGAGGAAAGAATCTCTGTGCTAGAGGATATATCAGTAGGCTCCTCAAAGACTGAAAACAAACAAACAAACAAACAAACAAAAACAAAACATAACAGCCAAGGATTATGGGACAACTGCCTAGGGGAATACCAGAAGGAGAAGAAAGAAAGGAATAGAGAAATATTTTAAACAATAATGACTGAGAATTTCCCCAAACTAATATGAAACTCCAAACCCAATATCTGGGAAGCTCAGAGAACATAAAGCAGAGTAAATGCCCCCCAAATATGATGCTGAGGTATATCATTTTCAAACTACAGAAAATCAAAGATAAAGAAAAATTACTGAAAGAAACACCTCCCTTATTCATAGTGAAACAAAGGTAAGAATTACATTTAGTTTCTCAGAAATCATGCAGGAGAGAAGAGAGTGGAGTGAAATAATTGTTTAAAGAAAAACAAAAAACCTAGAATTCTGTACCCTGTGTAATTATCCTTCAAAAGTGAAGGAGAAAAAAAGACTTACTTAAACAAATAAAAACTTGAATTTGTTGCCAATAATCCTGCCTTGCAATAAATGTTAAAAGAAGTTCTTTAGAGAAAAGGACAATTATATAGATTGGAAACTCAGACCTATATAAAGAAAGGAAGAACATTGAAGATGGAATAAGTAGACATAAAACAAAATCCACACTTGGACCTTGAGTGAGATGAGAAATATGAGTATAGGAAACACTCTAAGATACTGATAAGCAAGTTTGTCTACGTGGGTATAATTTAGATGTTAAAAGTAACCTTCATTTCCTGAGTTGCACCAACAACATGGAAGGATAAGCATAAGCAAAGGAAAAGAGATGAGGAAGGAAGATATTTCCACAAAAAAATGTCTACCCTTTCTGCAGTAATAGAAATTCTAAATGATCTTCCTGTTGCTACCTCGCATACATTTCTGCTTAATCCAGATTTCATATGCTTATAAAAAGGGAGGAAATGTGGTAACTTGGGAATGGCAGACAAGAAAGCTTTATGCTAATCTATGCTCCATTTCTAACTTGGTCATTTACAAGAGACAAAATTTACTTTGCTTCTTTGGGCCTCAGTTTATTCATCTATGAAGTGGGAGAAGTTTGTTAACCTAGACAATAACCTCAGAAGACCCCTGTAGCTCCAAAATTCTTTGTTCTAATTAGAAGAAATCCAATGCAGGAGACCCATGTTCAATCCCTGAGTTGGGAAGATCCCCCACCTGTAGAATCCCATGGAAACAGTAGCCTTTCTGGCTTCAGTCTATGGGGTCACAAAGAGTTGGACATGACTGAGTCACTCACACACACACACACACACACATACATACACACATGAGGCTTATTTAAAAAAAATTTTTTTTTAATGTTTCTCTTCTAGAATCCTGGAATTGATTTCACAGATGCCATGCAAATATCTATGGGGTCAGTGCAATCAAGATGGTTGGGTCTGATTAAGAGGATCAGTTCAGTTCAGTCACTCAGTCGTGTCCGACTCTGCAACCCCATGAATCGCAGCATGCCAGGCCTCCCTGTTCATCACCATCTCCCGGAGTTCACTCAGACTCACATCCATCGAGTCCGTGATGCCATCCAGCCATCTCATCCTCTGTCGTCCTCTTCTCCTCCTGCCCCCAATCCCTCCCAGCATCAGAGTCTTTTCCAATGAGTCAACTCTTCCCATGAGGTGGCCAAAGTCCTGGAGTTTCAGCTTTAGCATCATTCCTTCCAAAGAAATCCCAGGGTTGATCTCCTTCAGAATGAACTGGTTGGATCTCCTTGCAGTCCAAGGGACTCTCGAGAGTCTTCTCCAACACCACAGTTCAAAAGCATCAATTCTTCGGCACTCAGCCTTCTTCACAGTCCAACTCTCACATCCATACCTGNTCTTATTTATCCCTGGTGGCATACTGCCCAGTGTCTTGCAAATAGAAAAAAATGATTGTGAATGATTGAATGAACAAAGAAATGAGTAAGAAGGAAAGAAGGAAAAGAGGAAGGGAAGATGTGGGAGCGAAGGTTGAAGGGGAAATGAAGGGTAGAAAGAAAGGAAGGAAATAATATACAAATATTTAGAAATGTATCAGATGACATCTAGTTCTCTAAAAGAATTAATGACTCACAACTCCATAAACAGTGTACACAGTGAGGAAAACTGTACCCAATAGGATGCACAGCGGACTAAGAAGATAGGGCTTGAATTACCTCCCTGGAGAATAAATGATGAAGCACATAATGAGCCTGGTCTGGCTTATTTAAGGCACTAGAATGCCTTGAGACACCTGGCACCATGACAATCCCTCATCTCAGGAATAGGGATTCTTGTATTTAATAATATTCAGTAGGCATCTCAACCCTCCCTCTCCTTTCAAACTCCAGACCTGAATATCGCACCTCAAGAGTTTTTACTCTTTCCTTTCAACTCACCATCACTTCCTATCATTCTTCCTTAAAGACAGTTTTAAGCAGAGCAGAATAAGATTTAGACTTGATAAAAGTTGAATGCTCCCTACCACCATATCCCTTGGTATTAGAATCAGTGAAAGTAAAGCCTATTTAAACTAAAAACAAAGTAAGAGCACCATAAAATTATAGTTTATATTTCTCCAAATAAGTTTTAGCCTAACTGAAATGTGTAGTGCATAGAGAAACAAGCAAAAAAAAAAAAAAATCAATATTTAATTGTCAAAGACAATCCAATATGCCATGTATGGTTACAAACAAAATGTCCATGGGGGTCACAAGAGTTGGACATGACTGAGTGACTAATACTATCACTTCACTTATTGTAGGAAATGGAAGAAATATTCAAATATAGCACTTCCTTGCTCACCTGTGTCCTTGCCATGTAACTAGGAAAGAAAGGGAGGTGCTACTGATAAAGAAGGCAAAGGTCACCTCACAACAAAATCAGATCACTAAGCTCAGCATTCACCCAATAACGTATGGCAATATGCTCAATTACAAGCTATTAAATTATTCTTTTCTGGAAGACAATTACTATTCTAGACTACAAGTAATCTAACGGTGGCAGCGTCTCAGAGGACAGAACCACTATTTTTGCACCCCAAATTCCCCTTGAGTCCTCCACACAGTAATTTTGCTCATCAAGCTGTCACAACAGTGGGCAAGCTGGTATTCAACACAGACGACTCTAGACAAGGAAATTGACCCTCCAGGGGAAATTCAAAGTACCTCTTGAAACTTAATGAACATCTTATCCATTTGAACAAATGAAAGCTTAAATTAGGTTGCTCCAGGATCTCAATGTTAAGTATGTGTACAATTCAATTACTCACCCCAACACTGTCCCCATAACTTTTTTTTCACTCCACTCCTTCTCAAAAAAAAAAAAAAAAAAACCTAGGCAAATGAGATAATGATGGAATGTTATGAGAGTTTTTAGTTGGAGTATTCAGTCAGGACATCAGAGGGAAAGATCAGAAGCAAGACCTCTGTTTTCTGAATGCAGCAGCTGCTTAGAAGGGCTGGCTGGGACCTCTCTGAAACATGAGCCAGAGGACAGTCATTCTGAAACAGAAAAGCCCAGCCCCAAGAGTTATGTCTGGAGCTCGGAGAATCACACTGTTGGACCCTGCTCCCTTTGCCATGTTGCAGTCCAACCTTGGCTCATGTCAGTGGACAACTTTGTTCTGATCATTTTAGAAAGATCTCAGTGAGGGATCTTCCAGGCAGATTCCAGCACACCACTGGATCCAGGACTAACCTAAAATGTGGTACTCGAGACAAAAAAAACCTGGGTCTCCAAAATAAAAAAACATGAAAGGCAAGTGCATTTCTTTGGCTTGAATTATTTGGAAAGTTGCTTGGATTTGCTAGTCAGTTACCAGTAGGCACCAATTAAAAGCAAATCCAGCAATCTTCTTGGACTCTAAGGTATCTACTAAGCCTTTGCTCAGAGTGAGTCAGCCATCACTTTTCAAAAATTCCCAAGTCTTTGTGTGGAGTCAAATACATGTATACTAAATATTTGAGGAGGCACAGAGACTGACAGTGGCCATCAGCAAGGATATAAGAAGGCCCAAAATGTAGGTGGCAGAACAAATGTACCCTTCCTGACTGAAAGGAGGTGTAATCAGAGAATGACAATGTGTAAAAGTATAAATGAAACCAAATGAGCACTACAGTGGAGAACGAGGAAGACACCTGGGTTCTGACCCCAGACTTGCTACTGTGATGAGATTGTGAACAAGTCATTAATCTCGTTGAGCTCCAGTTTTGAATGTGTAAAAATAAAGACTGAACTATTAGTACTGATGGCATTATGCTTCATGCCTTGCCGGTTTCAGAACTGAAGTTGACAGAAGTTAGACTGGAGGATTGCTAGATTTACTTTTACCCCTTACATGATTTTAATGTTTTTAAAAAATCGAATTGAGAAAAAACAGTTCTTGAGACAAGACTTCTNGACTGAACTATTAGTACTGATGGCATTATGCTTCATGCCTTGCCGGTTTCAGAACTGAAGTTGACAGAAGTTAGACTGGAGGATTGCTAGATTTACTTTTACCCCTTACATGATTTTAATGTTTTTAAAAAATCAAACTGAGAAAAAACAGTTCTTGAGACAAGACTTCTCAAGCATATGCCACCATAGCAAAGTGTCTTGGGATACCAGTTAAGATGAGTTTGGCCTCAAGAAATCCTCAATATAATTTAGTAAATAGGAAGAAAATGCTTTCTTTCTCATTGGAATATTTTCAGAAGTCATGCTACTGAAAAAAAGTTCTCTGAGACTCAGTTTCTTGACACTCTGCCACGCTGTCGCCTGCAGCAGCGGGCCTGCCTTCCCCCTAGCTCCTCCCTGACTGCCTGTTGCAGCAGCCCTGGAACCACGTCCTGACTAGCAGCTGCAGGAGGAAAATGCAAGCCATGCTGCACCAGTTCTGTGTGTTTCGTATCAGTGAGGAAGACAATCCCCAGAAGTTCCCAGCAGATCCCCATGCAAGTCTCAGAATTTTCACGTGTGCCTGCGCCCATTTGAAATTTAAAAAAAAAAAAAGGACTATCAGGGTTGACCTAGTGTAATCATAGCTTCATGCCTTGGCCCTAGAAATGTGGCTAGACGTCCCTGAAGGAGCCAGCTGTGGGGAAATGGGGTTATTGTCAAAGAAATGGGGGAATGGCTTTGGAGGGGAAACCAAAATTGCTACACAGGGAAGGGCTCCAAACCATCAGGATAATGCCATAATTTAAAGGAATTAAAGAGATCAGTGATCCTGCTCAAGTTCACCACTTATCTAACAATGGTGTGCATCACAAATTAAGTATAATCAGAAAAAGGATTGCTGCCTCTTAGCAGTCTCTGATGGATCAATAGAAAGAAAAAAATTAAATATCATAATAGATGTGAACTTGATCTTCATGACATAACTCTCCTATGTGTTATTGGAGAGCCATGAAGAGAGTATAAGAGAGGAGATTAAATAAAATTGGCTAGAATCAGAGGAGTTCTGAATCAAGGTCGGCAGAGAGAAAATAATACAGAGGATGGGAGTTCAAGACAGGGACAGGAGGAGGGGCTCAGGGGAGGGGTAGTTAAGGCATTTGGGACTGACAGGTATACACTGCTATATTTAAAATGGATATTCAACAAAGACCTACTTGCTCTACATTATGTAACAACCTAAATGGAAAAGAATTTGGAAAAGAATAGATGCATGTTTGTGTATGACTGAATCCCTTTGTTGTACACCTAAAACTGACACAACATCATTAATCAACTGTATTCCAATGTAAATTTTTATTTTATATAATAAAAGTAAGTAAATAAAATAAACATTTAGCAAATAAAAAATAAACTCAGCTGATTAGCAACTAAAAAGAAAGACATGGGCCGCAGGCAGAATTGGCAGCTCTTAGGGACAGACTGGATGTGATGGTCCAGGAGGAAAGGGTCTTTAAGGTGATGGAGAAAGAGAAAGAAAAACAAGACAAAAAGAAGAATAACATTTCAAGGAGAGGAATGAAAGCAGATAATAAATCCAAGTTCAAGTTTGTGGACTGTTAAGTGTGAGGCTGTCTGAGTCTATGTGTAAAGCTCAGATTAGATGTATCCTTCGACCAAGCGTCTTTCTGTAAGAACAGAGGAAGAGACAAGAATGGTGGGACAGAACTCTGAGGAAGACCAGCAATGACGCAGTGAACAAAACAAGAGAACTGTTCAGAGAGATGGAAACTAGAAGAGAAGTATGTCATGAAAGTGGGGTAAATATCTGAAGAACTAGAGTACTAGATATGGAGTAAAACATGGCTCCAAAGTCATCGATTGATTTTAACCATAAATCCATTCGCATAATTTAAACCGAGTCTAAAGAGACCTGGCATTACACATGTGGAAGTAAGACTGCAGTGGCTTCAGGACTGAATAATACAAGGAAATGAGACCTAGATATGGAGTGGCCAAAGGGAGGAAGAATTAAAGGAGGGTATTTTGTTTTAAGGACAGACAGACCCAAACATTTATACAGGTTGAAACAAGGAGCCTCAGAGAGAAAGAGGTTTAAAGACCCCAGGAGAGGAGGNATGTTTTTAAAAAATCGAATTGAGAAAAAACAGTTCTTGAGACAAGACTTCTCAAGCATATGCCACCATAGCAAAGTGTCTTGGGATACCAGTTAAGATGAGTTTGGCCTCAAGAAATCCTCAATATAATTTAGTAAATAGGAAGAAAATGCTTTCTTTCTCATTGGAATATTTTCAGAAGTCATGCTACTGAAAAAAAGTTCTCTGAGACTCAGTTTCTTGACACTCTGCCACGCTGTCGCCTGCAGCAGCGGGCCTGCCTTCCCCCTAGCTCCTCCCTGACTGCCTGTTGCAGCAGCCCTGGAACCACGTCCTGACTAGCAGCTGCAGGGGGAAAATGCAAGCCATGCTGCACCAGTTCTGTGTGTTTCGTATCAGTGAGGAAGACAATCCCCAGAAGTTCCCAGCAGATCCCCATGCAAGTCTCAGAATTTTCACGTGTGCCTGCGCCCATTTGAAATTTAAAAAAAAAAAAAGGACTATCAGGGTTGACCTAGTGTAATCATAGCTTCATGCCTTGGCCCTAGAAATGTGGCTAGACGTCCCTGAAGGAGCCAGCTGTGGGGAAATGGGGCTATTGTCAAAGAAATGGGGGAATGGCTTTGGAGGGGAAACCAAAATTGCTACACAGGGAAGGGCTCCAAACCATCAGGATAATGCCATAATTTAAAGGAATTAAAGAGATCAGTGATCCTGCTCAAGTTCACCACTTATCTAACAATGGTGTGCATCACAAATTAAGTATAATCAGAAAAAGGATTGCTGCCTCTTAGCAGTCTCTGATGGATCAATAGAAAGAAAAAAATTAAATATCATAATAGATGTGAACTTGATCTTCATGACATAACTCTCCTATGTGTTATTGGAGAGCCATGAAGAGAGTATAAGAGAGGAGATTAAATAAAATTGGCTAGAATCAGAGGAGTTCTGAATCAAGGTCGGCAGAGAGAAAATAATACAGAGGATGGGAGTTCAAGACAGGGACAGGAGGAGGGGCTCAGGGGAGGGGTAGTTAAGGCATTTGGGACTGACAGGTATACACTGCTATATTTAAAATGGATATTCAACAAAGACCTACTTGCTCTACATTATGTAACAACCTAAATGGAAAAGAATTTGGAAAAGAATAGATGCATGTTTGTGTATGACTGAATCCCTTTGTTGTACACCTAAAACTGACACAACATCATTAATCAACTGTATTCCAATGTAAATTTTTATTTTATATAATAAAAGTAAGTAAATAAAATAAACATTTAGCAAATAAAAAATAAACTCAGCTGATTAGCAACTAAAAAGAAAGACATGGGCCGCAGGCAGAATTGGCAGCTCTTAGGGACAGACTGGATGTGATGGTCCAGGAGGAAAGGGTCTTTAAGGTGATGGAGAAAGAGAAAGAAAAACAAGACAAAAAGAAGAATAGCATTTCAAGGAGAGGAATGAAAGCAGATAATAAATCCAAGTTCAAGTTTGTGGACTGTTAAGTTTGAGGCTGTCTGAGTCTATGTGTAAAGCTCAGATTAGATGTATCCTTCGACCAAGCGTCTTTCTGTAAGAACAGAGGAAGAGACAAGAATGGTGGGACAGAACTCTGAGGAAGACCAGCAATGACGCAGTGAACAAAACAAGAGAACTGTTCAGAGAGATGGAAACTAGAAGAGAAGTATGTCATGAAAGTGAGGTAAATATCTGAAGAACTAGAGTACTAGATATGGAGTAAAACATGGCTCCAAAGTCATCGATTGATTTTAACCATAAATCCATTCGCATAATTTAAACCGAGTCTAAAGAGACCTGGCATTACACATGTGGAAATAAGACTGCAGTGGCTTCAGGACTGAATAATACAAGGAAATGAGACCTAGATATGGAGTGGCCAGAGGGAGGAAGAATTAGAGGGTATTTTGTTTTAAGGACAGACAGACCCAAGCATTTATACAGGTTGAAACAAGGAGCCTCAGAGAGAAAGAGGTTTAAAGACCCCAGGAGAGGAGGAAAGGATCACATTTCACAATATAGCAGACTTTTAAAAATGTCATTTCTAACAGACAATTACTATTATCCCAACAGTGGGGATACAGCGGGGAGTAAGCAATAAACAGTAATTTTCTACTAACAGATCACAGCAACTCAAATTCATTCAAATAAGAAGCTGACAATACGTTATCTTTTAACAGTTCTAAAACTGGTGGAGCTTGCTAGGAAAATGTGGAAAAACATAAGCGTTGTTTCACTTGGAGAAGCCCCCAGAATGAAAATATGTTCACGTAGCTGTTTTGATACCTGTTCACCACACAGTTCCTGAGGGCAGTGGAATGCTGGGTCCTCCTAGGCCAACCCAGAGGGGCTTCTATAAGGCTAGGAAGACTGAATGAGACTAGGCAGTCCTATCCTGCTGTGTTTGCTCAGAAAGGCAGAGCAGGGACTTCACAGCAGTGGTTACAGGGCCAGTGATGTCAGCTAAGCACAGTGGTCAGACACACGACAATAAGCTCAGACTAAGACATCTTAAGGAACCTTGCAATGACTGATGCCACTGGGCTCTCACTATGGTCTTCCCAGGTGCACCCTAAAGGCAGCAACACGAGCCCCTCTTAGGAACTATATTCCTTATTCTAAGCCCCTGCTCTTCTCACTGTGCTTGCCTCCCATCTCCGTGACTTGAAAGTCTCAGCATCTTTTCTCCCGAATCCTCACACCCCCATTTTTAAAACAAAATTTTTTGTGTTTTATTATTTATTCATTTGGCCACACTGGGTCTTAGTTCCATCCCACAAGGGATCTTTAGCTGCGGCCTGAGAACTCTTAGTTGTGATATGTGGGATCTAGTTCCCTGATCAGGGATCAAACCTGGACCCCTTGCATTGAGAGCTTGGAGTCTTAGCCACTGGACCACCAGGGAAGTTTCTTCACACTCCAAATTGTCACTTCTCTAAACCCAGGGTTATTCACTCTTCGGTTCCAACCCCAGGCATTTGCCCTCACCATCTCTTGTGCTCAGGACACTGTACCCTAAAAATGCCCCAGGGCTCACTCCTCATTTCATTCAAGTCTGCTCTAATCTCTTCTCATCAGAAAGGAATTTCCTGATCTCTCCGTGAAAAACAGCACCACAGTCAGTCTCCATTACCTGCCAGATTATTTTCTTCATAGCATTACCTAACAACTTCATAGGTAGTGACCTATCACATCTGTTCATTTTCTGCCCCTCTACCTGCTTCCCGGCATCAGAATATAAACTTCACAAAAGCAGGGATTCTGTTGGTGGTGGTGTTTACCTCTGTATCACTGGATAATGCTGCCACACGCCAGGACATCACCAACACTTCCACTGGGCTCATTCTTCCTCTTCGTCAACACCATTCCTCCCAGGATGACTTGTCTGCCCTTTTCCCTCTTACCTCACTTCAAACCCAGGCTCAGCCCATTGCCTCTCCATCCAGAACAACTAGCCATTGTGTAAAGAAACATCACAAGTTTTAAAATGTCCTGTGACTCACAGAGCTGTACCAAAACAGAACTGCAAAACAAGCTAAGCTGAAAGCCTTTTAACGTCAGCTTGTTCAGATCCATATAAGACCCCAGACTAACTGACTTTAAAGTCCAAAAGAAACTGTGAGAACTGGAGATCCACTCAAACTTCGCTCCTCCACAAAACAAGGGGATTACTGGCAAAATGACCAGAGTCTACTTCTTTAGAACTCTGGAAATAAACCAAAGACCTACAAAACCTCAAAGGAGTATTTATTAAAGAAAAATGGCTGAATCTCAGGAAGAACTAGTCACGTGGCCCCCTCCTCCTCTCATCAGCTCTGTGTTAGTTTGAAAATAAACAGCCTCATAGCTGCACAAGCTCAGAAAGCCATCAGCCTAACATGCTGGCCAATCACCCACACCAGGTGAATTCTAGAAGAAAAGACCATTGGTGGTCCAACAACTCACCTAGTTTGAAAAATTTGAACAATTTCTACCAGATCTCACTTGCTAACTGCTGCCTTAAATCCAGCTTGTGACAAGTCCAAGTCCTCACACTCCTCTCCCACTAACACCATTTCAGTAATAATATCACTTTAACTTTCCCTTTTTGTAGACATCATTGAGAATCAGTCAGGGTAGTACCTTCCTAGATCATCGAGTCCAGTGAACCCAGCTTTCCATGACCAATGGGTTTCCCCTGCTCTTTGGCAGTGTCTTGCAAGGACTTTACCCAATGGCCATTATTTTCTTGTCTCTCATTCTCACCAGCCTGTCAATCAAGGAGTATTTTTTTCTCTACGTCACAAAGTGGAGCACAAATTCTGGGTAGCAGACACTAAGGAAATGCTTCCTAAATGACTGAGTTTATTTAAGATGAAAGTTGGGAGATTTGAAACATAGCATCTGGAGTTTAGTTTGCATTTTGTTTCAACAAGAAATTAAATACCTTAGCCCACATGTCTTTGCCGCCTCAATGAAAGAATAGAAGCAAAGGCAAAGAATTCAGGAACAGAACAAAATGCCGAGGAGAATGTTGGTTTGAAAGATCACAGAGCAGCATGCCCACAGGGCAGGCCTGGGCCCTGCTGCACGCNGAAGCAAAGGCAAAGAATTCAGGAACAGAACAAAATGCCGAGGAGAATGTTGGTTTGAAAGATCACAGAGCAGCATGCCCACAGGGCAGGCCTGGGCCCTGCTGCACGCGTGGGGCAGAGGTCACATCAGATCCTCTCGCAGGCATCGGGCCACAGGGCTCACCTCACCACAGCAACACTGCACACATCAGACATGTGCTGAAAGTGATACACAGCGCCTGTTTCTTGGGAAGAGAACATTATAAATGTGACCAAGATCATAGAAAAGGGAGCAAATGCAACACTCTATGTCACCACACCTTTTGAGTGTGGGCTTTGGGAGTCAGTAGACCTGTAAGCCCTGCTGCACGCATGGGGCAGAGGTCACATCAAATCCTCTTGCAGGCATCGGGCCACAGGGCTCACCTCACCACAGCGACACTGCACACATCAGACATGTGCTGAAAGTGACACACGGCGCCTGTTTCTTGGGAAGAGAACATTATAGATGTGACCAAGATCATAGAAAAGGGAGCAAATGCAACACTCTATGTCACCACGCCTTTTAAGTGTGGGCTTTGGGAGTCAGTAGGCAGTGACAGAGACATCACAAACCCTGACATGCCACTTCTAATGATAGGCAGGCACCATCCAGATCTGGTGCCACCATCCCTCCTCAGTTCTTAAGAGAATCTAAACAACATGCCAAACAGAAATAAACCCACAGACAAAGGAAACAAACATGGCAACCGAAGAAGAAAGGGGTGAGGGATAAATCAACAGTTTGGGACTGACATATATATACATTACTATATACTATATATAAAATAGAAAACCAGCAAGGACCTACTATATAAGACAGTGAACTACACTCAATATTTTGTAATAACCCATAAGGGAAAAGAATATGGAAGGATAGAAAGATAGATATATAGATAAATGACTGAATCACTTTGCCGTATACCTGAAACTAATACAATGATTGTAAATAAGCTGCATTTCAGTTAAGAATTTTAAAACAAACAAACAACAAGGATATATTGTATAGCATAGAGCAATATAGTCATTATATTATAATAACTTAAACTGGAGTAATAATTATTATTGAATTAGTACTTCATACATCTGAAACCAATATTGTAAATCAACTAGATTTCAATAAATTAAAATAAAAAACATATATTATTATATGGGCTTTCCTAATGTTCAGATTTTGTTTTAAATTTCATGGGAGAGGAGGATAAAAAAATTAAGGGGTGGAGAAGACAAAGGGAAGAAAGAAGCATCATGAAAGCCAAATAAAGTGAATAAAATGTGTTTGTGGACACCGGATCCCACCCTTGCTCTAGTCCACCTACTCTTACAGATGTGGAAATTCACACCAAGAGAGGAAACATGACTAGTCAGTATCAGGAACAAGAACCCAGGTTGCTTTCTTCCTAGGCTTCTCCTTTAATGCATCTTCCTAGTCATGTTTTCACGTAACCACAATCTTAGTCACACAAGCATTCTGACTGCTTGCGACCTGTCTTCTGGAAAGGCAGGATGCCCACAGAGTAACGTCGCTCTTTGATACTTAAGGAAGGAAGAGCAGACGTGGGGCATAGAATTCTCTCCACAGGAAAGCACCCAACGAATGTTCAGCTCCTAAGAGGTCTCCTTCCTGAATATTTTGCAATCTGACCCAAGGGGCTAGAAAGTGCTCCAAGTAAATAGTTGTATTACCCTATCTTACCAACAGATCAGTCCAGCAGAGTATCTTTCTTCTGAGCCTCTCACAGCATCTTTGAAATGTGCATTTCATGCACTCACTAAGGAAGCTTGCACAGGAAAATGTTAGTTACGCTGATGAAGGTGAGGTGCAGATAATACAAAACTTTAGACCAGGTAGACAGGAATGAAAGCTCAGAGGGAAAAAAGCAAAAGACAAGAACAAACCCAAGGCATCTGGCTTCCTCTCCTTTTTTTTATTTCCTGCAAAAGTTTATTCATAAAGCTGCTTCTGAATATCTGTCTCCCAGGCTGTCTCTAAACAGGGATTATTTCAGCAGGGAGTTTAACTTCACAAACTCTTCCTGAAAGTATATAACCTCTTAATATCATAGCTCTTGCTGATTCGATCTAATAGCTGCTTATCTTTTTCAGTAGATGTGGCCCTTTCTGATCCCAAATTAAGTTTAAAAGGGGCTCCCCTGGTGGCTCAGATGGTAAAGAATCTGCTTGCAATGCAGGAGATCCAGCTTCAATCCCTGGGTAGGGAAGATCCTCAGGAGAAGGGAATGGCTAGCCACTCCAGTAATCTTGCCTGGAAAATCCCATGGACGGAGGAGCCTGGTAGGCTGCAGTCCATGGGGTCACTAAGAATCAGACATGACTGAGCGACTTCACTTTTAGTTTCCCCTTTCATGCTTTGGAGAAGGAAATGGCAACCCACTCCAGTGTTCTTGCCTGGAGAATCCCAGGGATGGTGGAGCCTGATGGGCTGCCATCTATGGGGTCACACAGAGTCGGACACGACTGAAACGACTTAGCAGCAGCAGTAGCAGCAGCAGCCGCTCCAGTATTCTTGCTGGGAGAATTTCATGGACAAAGGAGCCTGGTGGGCTATAGTCCATGGGACTGCAGAGTTACACATGATTGAGTGACTAAGTTAAAAGAATTTAGGAGGGGTTGTAACTTTATTTCTTACAGGAAACGCTATGGACAGAGTAGTCTGGTGGGCTATAATCCATGGGATTGCGTGGGATCCATGGGATTGCATAGAGTTAGACACGACTGAGTGACTAAGTTAGAAGAATTCAGGAGGGGTTGTAACAGGAAAACAGGCTAGTTAGTACATGAGAGGCACCAAGCTAGAGCCAAAATGTTCCAACAGGACTTGTATAATTAGAAACATGAACCTCTCTTCCCAATACATTTTTAAAATTTCTCTCTTGGTAGATCAGACAACCATCACTGGATTATGACTATTAAATATTTCTCAATATCAGTTAGAGTCATTTGGGGCAGAGTTAAGAATACAGTTCCCTAGGTCCTGCCCCAGGCCCCATGGATGAGTATTCTCAAAGAGTAGACTTTGTAATACTCCATCAATTTTGACTGAAATCATGGTTAGAGGTGGCTGCCCCTACAGAACTAAACTACAGCTTTTCTATATAACTAGGGACAATTCAATAAACCTCTTCACACATGTATAGAGGGCTGTGAGGTAGGTACAATCTCTACTCATAGCATAGTATAACACTACACGAATAGCTATCACATGTTACATATGTGTCAATGTGCACAACAGTAATTTCACGTGTCACTGAAAACATCTTTCTATGGTTGCTATTTGAGCAATAAGCTTTGAGAACTAACCACATGATTATCAGAAGAAGCAGAATTTAATGTTCTGGAACAATTGTAATCATACAGTTTTCAGAGCAAGAAATGAAAAAGTGGTGACTGAGGACAAGTAAATGAAAGTCTGAAAAAAAAATGCTGCTGCTTTTGGTTTAAAAACCCAAATTAATTTAATTTGCAAATCAAATTTAATTTTAAAAGTAGACTTAGCCTGAAAGAAGTATGAGCAGAAAACAAACTGTCCTTACTCTATCTTCAAGGTTCTATTTGACCTTGTCTAGGCTCTCTCCAGTGTAGCAGTTTCACACTGTTGTCACAGACTGGTCATCTGAACCAGTTCTTGTGGTCTAGTCCTCGATACATTGCAGCGTCATGGATGTCCTAGTAGAGCCTTCCTCTGCATTACAAAGTCACTGTCCTGGGAGATTATCTTAAGTACTACTGCTTTTTAAAAATGGAAGTAGATTGGCTTCCCTGATGGCTCAGATGGTAAAGAATCCACCTACAATGCAGGAGACCTGGGTTCAATCCCTGGGTCAGGAAGATCTCCTGGAGAAGGGAACGGCTACCCACTCCAGCATTCTTGCCTGAAGAATTCCAGGGACAGAGAAGCCTGGTGGGCTATAATCCATAGGGTCATAGAGACATGACTGAGTGACTAACACTTTCACTTTTTTTCACACAGTTGATTTACAACGTTGTGTTAGTTTATGGTATACAGCAAAGTGATTCAGATATATATATAATCATATATATATATACAGATAAACATATGATTCTTTTCCATTCTAGGTTATTATAAGGTATTAAATGTAGTTCCCTGTGCTATACAGTAGGACCCTGGTGTGTACTGATTCTTGATATTACATTTGGTAAATTTATTTCAAGCATTTCAGACAGACAATCATGAAAAGATAGTGTTCAATGTGACGTCCATGGATATCAACTATCAGTTCAATCATTTAGTAACACATCTGTATTGATTACATGTTATGTGTCCGTCATTAATTTGACAATGGAAACACAGTCAAGAACATGGATACGAAGGTCCCTGCTCTCACAGACCTCTCAGTTTAGTGGACATGGATGATATACTAACAAAATGAATAATAGAGGGTCTTATGTAGATAATTACAATAGAATAGTTTGAGAGAGAGAATGGGTGAATAGGGAAGATCTTTCTGAGGAAGTAATATGGAAGCCAAGATTTAAGGGGAAGGAGGCAAATCTAGGACACTGGAGCAAAGAAAACTGCAAGTAGAAGGACCATCCAGGGCCAAGCCTCGAAGGCCGAAATGAGGTTTGCACAGTTCAGGAATAAAAGAAAGCTGGTATGGCAGAACGCGATAGGTCAGAGAAGAGAGAAGCTTCTCAAACCAGAACAAATTAGGGGGGTACAAAGAACAATTGTGAGACAGTTCATGAAATCTGAGTAAGTGTTGTTGATAACACTACTGTAATAATGGTAATGTTTTCAGTTGTGATCACTGGACTATGGTCATATGAGAAAGTCTTTATTTTTAGAAAATAAACACTGTGTTTAGGAGTACAGGAATAGTGCTTGCAATTTACTCTTGAATGGTGTGTGTGTCTGTGTGTATGTATGTGTGTATGTGTTTGTGTGTGTACTTAGTTCCTCAGTGGTGTCCAGCTCTTTGTGACCTCATGGATTGCACCCCACTAGGCTCCTCTGTTCATGGGATTCTCCAGGGAAGAATACTGGAGTGGGGTGCCATTCTCTCCTCTCCAGGGATTGAACCTGGGTCTCCTGCATTGCACGCAGATTCTTTACTATCTGAGCCACCAGGGAAGCCCATATATAGATATAGATATAGACATACATATTTAACATTTAAGGAATCTGGGTGAAGGAAATATTGCAATCTTTTCATTCATTTTTGAATTTTTTTGAAAAGTCCAAAATTGGCCCCAAACCAACAGTTGAAAAATACTTAAAGAAAAAAGTAGCAGTGGGACACATATCCATTAGACTGACTAGAACTTAAAGACTGAAAATAGCAAGTGTGGACAAGAGATAAGATAGTTAGAACTTCTTTTTGGAAAGCTCTTTGGTGGTATCTATGAAAGCTGAGTATATACGCCTGTTCTGCGACCTAAAAATTCTTCCAAGTATGTACACAACAAAGTCATAATTATTCATTCAAATACATGAATAAGAGTAATCAAAACGGTGCTATTCATACCAGTCCCAAACTGGAAACAACCTAAGTATCTCTCTATGCAGAAATAGGTAAGTCGATCAAAATACATTCATATAATAGTCATACAATAAATAACTTAGAACTACACATAACACTGTAGGTGGATCTCACAAACATAATGTTGAATGAAAGAAATTAGAAACAAAATAACACACACACCATGACTTTGTTAATAGGATGTTCAAAAAAAACAGGAAAAATGCCCCATCAGTAGAGTAGGAAGAGACACAGGGATCTTTTAATAGTGTACTTCTTGGACTGGATGCTGGTTACATGCATTTGCTCAGCTTGTGAAAATTCATTAAGCTGTACACTTATGCACACTTATACTCCTGAAGTATAAAAAGCTAGCAAGAGCACCTCCCTGGTGGTCCAGTGGTTAAGAATCTGCCTGCCAATACACGGGACACAGGTTCGATACCTGTTTCGGGGAGATTCCACATGCTGTGGGGCAACTAAGTCTGTGCACCACAACTAGAGAAGCCCAGGTGCCCTGGAGCCCCTGCCCTGCAACCAGAAAAGCCACTGCAGTGAGAAGCCCAAGCACCAGAACTAGAGAGCAGCCCCCGCGCACTGCGGCTGACGAAAGCCACGTGCAGCGACGGAGACCCAGGGCAGACGTAAACAAATGGTCCTAAAAAGCTAACAAGAGGACACTGCAAGGAAAAATACAAATACATTAAACCACAATTTTACTTTCTAGAAAACTAACTCAAAATGATCAACACACTTAAATATAAAACTAAAAACGTATGCAGAGAAACAGAAGAAATTCTTCAGGACTTGGGGACTAGAAAAATATTCTTAGACTTGACACTCAAAGGAAAAGCTGCTAAGTTGAATCTCAACAAAATTTAAAAGTTGCTCTGCAAAGAGGATGAAAAGAATGTAAGAAAATATTTGCAAAGCACATATCCAAAAAAGGACTTGTATCTAGAAGTGAAGTTGTTCGTTCAGTCATGTCTGACTCTTTGCCACCCCATGGACTGCAGCCTACCAGGCACCTCCATTCATAGGATTCTCCAGGCAAGAATACTGGAGTGGGTTGCCATTTCCTTCTTCAGGGGATCTTCCCAACCCAGAGATCGAACCCAGGTCTCCCACATTGCAGGCAGACGCTTTAACCTCTGAGCCACCAGGGAAGCCCTTAGAATATATTAAGGACCCTTCATATATTGTGTTGAGTTTCAGAACTCAACACTGGAAATCCATTAATCAAATTAGAAAAAGGTCAAATTCATGGACGTTTTATTGAAGAAGGCATATAGATGACATCATATGTCATTGCTGCTGCTGCTAAGTCACTTCAGTCGTGTCCAACTCTGTGCGACCCCATAGACTGTAGCCCACCAGGCTCCACCGTCCCTGGGATTCTCCAGGCAAGAACACTGGAGTGGGTTGCCATTTCCTTCTAGAGAAATACAAATTAAACCCTAAATGAAATATCACTATACATAGAATAACTGAAATAATTTGTCAAAAAAGAAAATTTAGTAATAACACCAAATGCTAGGAAGGATGTGAAGAAATTGAATTATTCATACATTGCTGGTGAGAACGTAAAATGACATAGCTACTCTTAAAAACAACATAGCAGTTTCTTATAAAACAAAATATGCCTTAGCCATAAACCCAGTTACTAGACTTTGGGAATTTATATCAGAGAGACAATAGCATATGATCACAGAATATCTTGTACACAACCGTTTCCAGAAGATTTATTCATTATAGCCAGAAACTGAAAACCACTCAAATGTCCTTCAGCAGGTGAATGGTTGAATAAACTGTGGTATGTACACATCATAGAACACTGATCAATAAAAAGTAAATTACTGATATACAGAGTGACTTGGATGAATTGCTAGGGAATAAAGATTGCCGGGAGAAATATCAATAACCTCACATATACAGATAACACCACTCTTATGGCAGAAAGTGAAGAGGAACTAAAAAACCTCTTGATGAAAGTGAAAGAGAGTGAAAAAGTTGGCTTAAAGCTCAACATTCAGAAAACGAAGATCATGGCTTCCAGTCCCATCACTTCATGGCAAATAGATGGGGAAACAGTGGAAACAGTGTCAGACTTTATTTTCTTGGGCTCCAAAATCACTGTGGATGGTGACTGCAGCCATGAAATTAAAAGACGCTTACTCCTTGAAAGAAAAGTTATGACCAACCTAGATAGTATATTCAAAAGCATNGTCCCATCACTTCATGGCAAATAGATGGGCAGACAGTGGAAACAGTGTCAGACTTTATTTTCTTGGGCTCCAAAATCACTGTGGATGGTGACTGCAGCCATGAAATTAAAAGACGCTTACTCCTTGAAAGAAAAGTTATGACCAACCTAGATAGTATATTCAAAAGCATGTGGGGTGGGAGATGGGAGGGGGATTCATGTTTGGGAGTTCGTGTACACCCGTGGCAGATTCATGTCAATGTATGCCAAAACCAATAGAGTACTGTAAAGTAAAATAAAGTAAAATGGAAGCTCTAAAAAAAAAAAAAAAAAAAAAGCAGAGACATTACTTTGCCAACTAAGGTCTGTCTAGTCAAGGCTATGGTTTTACCTATGGTCATGTATGGATGTGAGAGTTGGACTGTGAAGAAGGCTGTGCACTGAAGAATTGATGCTTTTGAACTGTGGTGTTGAAGAAGACTCTTGAGAGTCCCTTGGACTGCAAGGAGATCCAGCCAGACCATTCTGAAGGAGATTGGCCCTGGGATTTCTTTGGAGGGAATGATGCTAAAGCTGAAATTCCAGTACTTTGGCTACTTCATGCGAAGAGTTGACTCACTGGAAAAGACTCTGATGCTGGGAGGGATTGGGGGCAGGAGGAGAAGGGGACGACAGAGGATGAGATGGCTGGATGGCATCACTGACTCAATGGACGTGAGTCTGAGTGAACTCCGGGAGTTGGTGATGGACAGGGAGGCCTGGCATGCTGCGATTCATGGGGTCGCAAAGAGTTGGACACGACTGAGTGACTGAACTGAACTGAACTGAATGCTCAATGAGAGAAAAAAGTCAATCTCAAAAAGTTACATATTGTATGATTTCATTTATGTAACATTCTTAAAATAACAAAATAATAGAAATGGAGGACAGATTAATGGTTACAAGCAAACCCAAAAGCTTCTGTGTAAGTTTATTCACTCATTCCTATCCAACTCTTTGCCACTCCATGGACTGTGGCTCCTCTGTCCTTGGGATTTTCCAGGCCAGAATACTGGAGTGTTGCCATTTCCATCCCCAGGGGATCTTCCTGATCCAGGGATCGAACCCAGGTTTCTCACATTGCAGGTGGATTCTTTTCCATCTGAGCCTCCGGAGAAGCCCAAAAGCTTCTAGGGTAGGAGGAAATTCTCTTTTAAAAAAGAATTCTGGAGTAGATTAATAAAATTTTTATCAGTTACACCAGAAGAAGTTATCTAGTTTTGAAAGAAAATTATTTTGAGCATAGAATTTCAGGTCAGTTAATAAAAAAAAAAAAATCAGCTCAAGGACAAAATTAAGGCTTCCACATATACAAAGAAGAAAAGAAAAAATTACTAGCAAAGAATCTCTCAAAGTTCTTAGAATGTGAAATTTTCATCTTGTATATGTAAGATTTTACCTGCACAATTAGTTGATGCTGTTGTTATTGTCTAGCCACTAGTACTACAACTGAATACAAACAAGTAATGAATTTAGATTAATTTAGTTGAAAAAAGCTATAATTATTATTGTTTAAACTACAGAGCTCATTTGTGAATAATAACAAC
>SJYX01004855.1:0-34271 GCA_006410675.1 Oreotragus oreotragus | reverse complement strand
AACGCTGGATACGTTGTCTCTGGCTAGATTCTTTTGGATTGAGCCCCTAAACTTAACCTTAGTAGTGATTATTATTGCTTTGATGGAGTAGAGTTATGTGGTAGGTGTGCCTACGTTAATCTGTCCGTTTTATAAGTCAGCAAAATGGGTTTATCTCAGGAATGGCAGAGGAGTTACACGTTGGGACTTGGAAACTGAGGCTAACCATGGGCAAGTCCTCAGCTGTTCTTCTATAGAGAGAATAGGAGACAGTTGAGAGGGGCTATTTTGAACAAGTTCCTTGGAGGAGAGGAGAGTCGGTTTGTAGTGGTGTCTCATTGGTTGAGTTGCGGAGGTTTCTTAGCTTGTTGCTGATAAAATCTTCTTTTTTTCCTGCTGGGATTTATAAAGTAAACTGGGAGGAGTGGTAAGTGGGGGAAAGTTCCCCCTTTAGGGCTTCACGACCCTCTTTGGAAGGAGGTGTTTTATAATAATAATTTTATAATCACACCATTGTATAATTAAAAGAAATAAGTTCAATTAATTTTAGTAAAATAGTTTAACATCAAAAATATTTTAACATGTAGTCAATACAAAGAGGGCTAACTTTCTGTACTTTGGAATCTCATGTGAACTGTACACTTAGAGCACATCTCAGTTGATACTAGCTGTGTTTCAAGTGCTCACGACTGACAGGTGACTATCATATTAACTGCACAGGTTGGTCTCATGGTAGGTGCTCTGTGTGTTAATTTGATCAAAAATGGATTTTGCAATTGTTTCCTGTGGGCAGATTTGCTCAGGCTAAATAGGTTTATGCATAGTGATCTGTAAATCTAGTCATGATCATGGTTTCTTTTACTGTGAGTTTTAAGGTAATGTGATCTAGACCGCCAGTTCTCAATTAGGGGTGGTTAGTGGAGGGATGCTGCCAAACATCCCCAGTGCACAGATTCCCTCCTCCTGTCCCCACAGCAGAGAATGGCCCAGAACAAATGTCAAAAGCGCTGAGATTTTGAAAACTTGACTTAAAACCATGCTCTTAATCATTCACTTTGACCTAGGTCAAAACTAGATAAATTGCTACTCTTATTCTATATACATATAAACCATGTCTTTGCACTGGACTTAGAGTTAGCTGTTCAAATCATATGATTTCTTTCTCTAAACCTCTGGTTAATAATTCTTTAAAGTCTCTTTCTTAATAAAAGAAGTGTAGTTTTTGTGCCTTACAGGATCTTGACTGATAAAANAAACCATGTCTTTGCACTGGACTTAGAGTTAGCTGTTCAAATCATATGATTTCTTTCTCTAAACCTCTGGTTAATAATTCTTTAAAGTCTCTTTCTTAATAAAAGAAGTGTAGTTTTTGTGCCTTACAGGATCTTGACTGATAAAAATAATTTTATGTCAAAAAATTGTCCTTTTAGTGATTTAAATATGACACCAGAGATTCTTCAAGGCAAGAAATGCTCTTTTAAGTACAGGATTTTTAAATGCAAGATTACTGTTAAACTGGAGTAAAAGATGTACGTGGTCTCTCAGACACACTTGTCCTCTTACCCCATTGCTTTTGTAAAGACTAGAAGGAATAATGTTTCTGGGTGTAAGAAGCAAGTGAGATGTACAGAACTATTGCGTGAAGGCTGCCCCATTACCCACTCCCACAAAGTCAATGAATCAAGTACAAAAACACTGGAAAATTTGGCTGATAATATTCCAAAGAGGATTTTGTTTTTTGGACAGATGTTTGGAGATAGCATATAGAATCTGATAAATGATGGTGATTTTTTTGTCCGTCTACAAATGATCTGTTGAATAAAGCAAACTGAAAATTAGTTCTGGTATAGATGTTAAGTCAATGTATGAGATCATACATTGCACTTCTTTATTTTAGCCTGTCCTCTTTTTAAAAAAATCTGTTTTATCAGTGTTTATAAACACCCACAAAACCTATCTTTTATAAAACACTGATACAGAAAGACTAACACTCAAAGTCCTGATCTTGCTATAAGATCACTTTTAAATCAGTCAACAAGCTAAGTACTGTGAGATTATAAAAAAATACCCATCGACTTCCCAGGTGGCACAGTGGTAAACTATCCACCTGCCAATGCAGGAGATGCAAGTTTGATTCCTCAGTTGGGAAGATCCCCTGGAGGAGGAAATAGCAACCCACTCCAGTATTCTTGCCTAGAAAATCTCATGGACAAGAGGAGCCTTACAAGCTAAGTACTGTGAGATTATAAAAAAATACCCATCGACTTCCCAGGTGGCACAGTGGTAAACTATCCACCTGCCAATGCAGGAGATGCAAGTTTGATTCCTCAGTTGGGAAGATCCCCTGGAGGAGGAAATAGCAACCCACTCCAGTATTCTTGCCTAGAAAATCTCATGGACAAGAGGAGCCTGAGAGGCTACATTTTATGGGGTCTCAGAGTCCGACACGACTGAGAGTGTGAACGTACACACACACACACCACACTCCCTGTCACAATTCCTCACCCTCCAGGAGTTTATCATCAAGGAGAGAAAAAAAGTGGGTTCCAAGGAACAGTCCTATCAGATGTTCCCTGATGGGGGGAAAAAAAAACTCCTCCAAATAATTTCAGAAAGCACGGATGTATCCCCGTTTTTAGAATTGTGGTATAATACACATATTTTACCACATGGGGCTTCCCTGGTGGCTCAGACAGTAAAGAATCTGCCTGCAATGCAGGAGACCTGGGTTCGATCCCTGAGTTGGGAAGATCCCCTGGAGGAGAGTGTGGCAACCCACTCCAGTGTTCTTCCCTGGAGAACCCCCGTGGACAGAGGAGCCGGCCGGCTAGTCTTTGGGGTCACAAAGAGCTGGACATGACTGAGCACACACAACATAAAGTTCACCATCTTAACCATATTAAAGTATTCAATTCAGTAGTAATTTTTGGATTCACATAGTTGTACAACCATCACCACCATCCGTCTCCAGAACACTTTCCATCTTGCAGACATGGAACTCTACCATTTAGGCAATAACTTCTCATTCCCTTTTCCCCAGCCTCGCCAACCACTATCTATAGTCTGTGTCTCTGAATTTGACTACTCTATGTACCTCATATGAACGAAGCCATTGCATCCGTTTTATATATTAAAGCTTTCAACTGCTGCTGCTGCTGCTAAGTCGCGTCCGACTCTTTGCGACCCCAGAGACGGCAGCCCACCAGGCTCCCCTGTCCCTGGGATTCTCCAGGCAAGAACACTGGAGTGGGTTGCCATTTCCCTCTCCAATGTATGAATGTGAAAAGTGAAGGTGAAGTCACTCAGTCGTGTCCGACTCTTAGCGACTGCAGCCCACCAGGCTCTTCCTTCCATGGGATTTTCCAGGCAAGAGTACTGGAGTGGGGTGCCATTGCCTTCTCCAAAAGCTTTCAACTAGTTCTACAGTAAAGAAACATGTTTCACCTTATCATGTTTAAGTTAGTTGCCAATGGAACTCTCACCCCCACAATAACACATGTGAAACTATATACTTTAGGAGTCAGGTGAGATCTGGAAATAACCAGGTGAAATCGGACACACAAAGAAATAAGGGCAGGCAGTTCAGAAGCCAGGTTAAATTGTATCAAGTCATCCTTGTGGAAATGAGAGGTAAAGTGTAGGTGAGTGAGCTGTCTCAAGAGGAACAGCACAGACTAGAGAAAAGCATTAAGGATTTAAGACTGAACCCTGAGGACATACAGGGTTGAAAACAGTAATAGCCTTTGAAGACTATAGAAATGGTTAGGGAAAGTAAGAATAGACCTTATACTTACTAGATAATCTTTGAGGCTTTGTCTCTACCACAAAAGGACAGTGATATTAAAGTTTATCAATGCGATATGCCAACAGGTATACCTGGACTGCTGTTCCTCGGGGAACAGATTAGACTTCTCTGTTGCTGTTTGATTTGTGATTTTATCATAATGGGCTCATCATATTTACATTCGTGCAGGGCATCACTCCTTCCTGGGAAGGACTCTATTCCAGTTCTACATACCAAACTCGATTAGCTGCAAAAATTCTCCCCAAGTTTGTGCTTTCTCTCTTGAGAGAAGATCTGGAGAAGTGAAGAGACATCACCCCAGTCCTCAGTCTGTAGGTGGTGAGGAAGGTCTTTCCCTATTAGCCCCTCTTTTCCAGGTTGAAAGCAGCAGAGGAGCTGTAATTGAGAGAAACCTTGCCAACATGATTATTGTGAATATAGCCTTTCATAGCATCTACCTTTGTGGGCATTCTAGAATGAGTCTATAAAATCTGCCATTTACCAGCCTTTGGGGAAAAATACTGCTTATGACCCTACTTAGCACATCTCTCATCACCATCACCACCCTGCCGATGAACATGAGTGGAATGGTACTTCAGCTGATTAAATCTTTAGGGAACATTTAAATTCTTCTGAGCTGTTCCCTAGTGCTTTGTTTGCCTCCCAAGGCACCCATCTGTTAACTTTTGTTTTTGGTCTTCTCAGATAGTCTCTACTGGTTCCTCAGTCAGTTTAGTCGCTCAGTCGTGTCCGACTCTTTGCGACCCCATGGACTGCAGTACACCAGGCCTCCCTGTCCATCACCAACTCCCAGAGTTCACTCAAACTCATGTCCATTGAGTCGGTGATACCATCCAACCATCTCATCCTCTGTTGTCCCCTTCTCCTCCTGCCTTCAATATTTCCCAGCATCAGGGTCTTTTCAAATGAGTCAGTTCTTCGCATCAGGTGGCTAAAGTATTGGAGTTTCAGCTTCAGCATCAGTCCTTCCAATGAATATTCAGGGCTGACTTTCTTTAGGATTGACTGGTTGGATCTCCTTGCAGTCCAAGGGACTCTCAATTCTTCTTCAGCACCACAGTTTAAAAGCATCAATTCTTCAGCACTCAGCTTTCTTTATAGTCCAACTCTCACATCCATACATGACTACTGGAAAAACCATAGCCTTGACTAGACGGATCTTTGTTGGCAAAGTAATGTCTCTTCTTTTTAAAATGTCTAGGTTGGTCATAGCTTTCTTCCAAGGAGCAAGTATCTGTTAATTTCATGGCTGCAGTTACCATCTGCTGTGATTTTGGAGCCCAAAAAGTAGTTTCTCACTGCCTCCATTTTTACCTTTATCTTTCAGTGTTCTTTTCAAGCTTCCCTGGTGGCTCAGACGGTAAAGCGTCTGCCTGCAATGCGGGAGACCTGGGTTCAATTCCTGGGTCAGGAAGATCCCCTGGAGAAGGAAATGGCAATCCACTCCAGCACTCTTGCCTGAAAAATCCCATGGACGGAGGAGCCTGATAGGCTACAGTCCATGGGGTCGCAAAGAGTCGGACGTGACTGAGCGACTTCACTCAGGGGAGGCAGGTTTACTTAGTGGACCTGAGTCCAGTGGAGACAAAAACACTGTATACTTGAAAGATTTGTGAGGACTGAGATGGTGTCTCAGTGCCTGTAAGACATGCATATACATTTCTGAGCATGGTCTCTAACACAAAGCTGGCCAGTTAATAACCAAATAAATACATGTGCTCCCTACAACCTGTATCTTGACTGAAACCAAAATCTTTTTTTTTTTTTTTTTAAACAGTGTCCTCTCCTCAGCCCCATTTGTCAACAGAGAGGTAGTTCTGCATTGGTTTCTCCTCCCACAAGACATGTTTCTTAGTTCTGGGAAGTTGGGTAGCAAATCAGTCTTCTGATTCGAAAGAAGAATCAGTCTTCATTGTTATCTTCCGTTGGTTTACTTATTCTACCTAGGGAGACAAGAACTGGCAACACTAGGGATTCCCTGATGGTCCAATGGTTGGGACTCTATTTTCACTCCTGAGGGCCTGGGTTCAGTCCCAGGTTGGAACTAGGATCCCACAAGCTGTGCAACAGGGTCGAGAAAAAAAAAGAATTGGTAATACATAAAAGTATTGCAAGAGTATCTCTATTCCAGTATACACTTTCAGCCAATTTTGTATCTTAGTATACCCTTCGGCCTTTCAAGTTGGGTGGGTGGGTTTAGTCAGTCATGTCCAACTCTTGGCAACCCCATGGACTTGTGGCCTGCCAGGCTCCTCTGTCCATGGGATTCTCCAGGCAAGAATACTGGAGTGGGTTCCCATTTCTTTCCCCAGAGGATCTTCCCAACCCAGAGATCAAACCAGGATCTCCTGCATTGCAGGCAGATTTTTTATTTTCCATACGATCTCACTTTATGTAGAACTAAGAAAAATAAAAGACAAACAGAGCTCAGAGATACAAAGAACAGTTGGTGATCGCCAGAGGCAGGACAGAGTGGTGGACAAAAAGGTGAAGGAGTCAAAAGGTACAGACTTGTCAATATACAGCCTTGTCGTTCTCCTTTCCCAGTTTTGGATCAGTCTGTTGTTCCATGTCCAGTTCTAACTGGTGCTGCCTGACCTGCATACAGGTTTCTCAGGAGACAAGTGAGTTGGTCTGGTATTCCCATCTCTTTAAGAATTTTCCACAGTTTATTGTCATTCACACAATCAAAGGCTCTAGTGTAGTCAATGAAGCAGAAGTATATGTTTTTTCTGGAATTCTTTTGCTTTCTCTATGAGTCAGTAAATGTTGGCAGTTTGTTATCTGGTTCCTCTGGACAGGCAGATTCTTAACCATCTGCGCCACCAGGATAGGGGAGATCAGTATTAAAATCAGTATTCTTCAGTAGAAAGTCAAAGTGACATTTGTTTTACTTTTTGTCATCCCAGCCAAAGTTAGATAATCAAATGGAACACTAAGAGCTGACCTCTATTAAATACACTGTACCTTGAAATTACACTAAACTACCTTTGGTGACTTGGAGAAGGAAATGGCAACCCACTGCAGTATGCTTGCCTGGAAAATCCCATGGACAGAGGAGCCTGATGGGCTACAGTGTGTAGGGTTGCAAAGTCACATATGACAAAATGCACACGCACACACGCACCCACCCACCTTTGGTGACTATGAGGCTTTCCTGAACTGCCTAGCTTTTTCAAACTGTCTTTACCTGGCTAAATTCTGCCCATCCTTCAATCTGCAAATTATTTCACAGGATGCCTTTCCTAATGTCTCGTCCCTGAAAACATACTTGGATGAGTATGATCCTTACTTCCAGCAACCTGTATTTTTCCTGTCGGCAGTCATTCACTGAACTGCAGTGTGCATGTATTGTTCACAGAGTCTAGTAAATGCCCTAGTAAGGTGAGTTTATATCTTGGGTCTCCTTGGTGTGCATTATTAGTTTATGAGGACATCTGATGGCTAGATCATTTATTGAATGATAATGATCCCATTCTAACATTCACTTTTCCATTGATTTACCTTTTAAGCAAAACATGACATATTTAGAATGGTTTGTATTTTATGGTTTGTTTCTGTTTTATATCAGGGCCTTCTAGGGGATAAACAACAGCGAACAACTCAAGTTAGTTTGTGAAGTTCCAAAATGCCTTCCTGGTGGAAGTATAAAAGCCGCTGTATATCTAGAGATTCTACGGTTAGCGACAAGGGAGACTGGGAGGTGGATAGACTTAGACCTGAATCTCAGTTCTGTCATATCCTTGGTGATCTTGAGAGTAAACCAGTCTGAATTTAAATTACTACAAAATGTAAACCATCTCTCCCTTATTACATAGTGCATGGAAAGACTGGCACAGTGCCTGACTTAAGAAAGTGCTCAATAAATGGTAGTTATCTAGAATCGAATCGTTTAATGCATGAGACACCCCTCCCTCCCCAAAATACAGCAGACACCTCACACAGTCATCCATATTCTGTCTGAAAACCTCTAGTGACAGCAAGAATTACTGCACTGGATGCAACACGTTCCATTCACAGTTCAGTTCCAACTTCTAAATGTTATGGTTTTTCCTAGTAAATTAAATAGGGTATAAGAAACACATTTCTGTTATTTTTGTTTTCTTTCTAAAGATGTTTGATATAACATTTTAATTTCATTTTTCCTCATTTTATCTTTCATGTAATTTTTTCATTGTGATACTATAAATGGGGCAGGACCTTAAAAGCAGCAATTTAACTTTGCTGGATTCTATTAAACTTTTTTAATACTAAAATAGGTTTGTGGTATAAGCTTGTTCTCATAATGTATTTAATTTCTTCCAGCTTATTTTAAAAATTGTTTTAAACCATTCATTATGAAGTCATTCTAAAAATTACTTTGTGCAGTAACTAGGGAACAGCCAAATTAAAACTACAATGGACTAACAGATCACAAGGACCACCTGACTTTGTTAGTGCAAAATTTTTGAGAAGACTTTGAGAGATGCCAGGTTGCTGTACATAGAGCTCAAAAGCGCAGATGGAAAGTTTGATTTCTGCAGAGGAGTGGAGATTAAGAAAACTACTCCTGTTTTTCCCTAAATATTCCTTTTTTATTTCAAAACAATTTACTCCAGAGTTCATTTCTATCAAGAGAGACTAGTAACTTGATTTTCAGTTTCCGAATCAACTTTTGGGGGTGGCTTGGTTTAATCCAATGACAGTTCTTGGTAGAGTTGTTTGTGCTTTTCTAATACCAACAAATATTCAAAATTCTCTTTTTTTCTTTTTTAACACTTAGGTGACTCTTGTTTCTGCTGTCCCTGGGAAAGTGATTTGTGAAATGAAAGTAGAAGAGCAGCATACCAATAAAATTGGCACTCTCCATGGCGGCATGACAGCCACCTTAGTGGATGTCATATCAACGCTTGCTCTGCTGTGCACAGAAAGGGGTATAGCCGGAGTCAGTATTGATATGAACATAACGTACGTATGCAAACTGTACCCCAAATAACTGTTTTCAATGTGATAACTCATTTCAAACAACTGAGACTACACACATTTATAACAGAAATAAAGCATGAGTTACCCTTAGCTGGTCATCCCTAAGTGCAGCTACAGATTTGCCTTAAAAGCATTCCATGGTTTTAGAATCTAGAACTAAAGGGATTTCTAAGTACAGTATATATTAGTAATAATAATATAAATAATCAGGAATATATAATCAGTGATAAAGGGAGGTCAAGTGGACCTTAGGAAGCATCACTATGAACAAAGCTAGTGGAGGTGATGAAACTCCAGCTGAGCTATTTCAAATCCTAAAAGATGATGCTGTGAAAGTGCTGCACTCAATATGCCAGCAAATCTGGAAACTCAGCAGTGGTCACAGGACTGGAAAAGGTCAGTCTTCATCCCAATCCCAAAGAAAGGCAATGCCAAAGAATGCTCAAACTACGGCACAGTTGCACTCATCTCACACCATAGCAAAGTAATGCTCAAAATTCTCCAAGCCCAGGCTTCAACAATACCTGGACTGAGAACTTCCAGATGTTCAAGCTGGTTTTAGAAAAGGCAGAGGAACCAGAGACCAAATTGCCAACATCCACTGGATAATAGAAAAAGCTAGAGAATTCCAGAAAAACATCTATTTCTGCTGTATTAACTACACCAAAGCCTTTGACTGTGTGGTTCACAATGAACTATGGAAAATTCTTGAAGAGATGGGAATAACAGAACACCTCACCTGTCTCCTTAGAAATCTGCATGCAGGTCGAAAAGGAACAGTTAGAACTGGACATAGAACAACAGACTGGTTTCATATCAGGAAAAGAGCACGTCAAGGCTGCATATTGTCACCCTGTTTATTTAACTCCTATGCAGAGTACATCATGTGAAATGTTGGACTGGATGAAGCTCAAGCTGGAATCATTGCTGGGAGAAATATCAGTAACCTCAGATATGCAGATACCACCACCCTTATGGCAGAAAGCAAAGAACTAAAGAGCCTCTTGATGAAAGTGAAAGTGGAGAGTGAAAAAGCTGGCTTGACATTCAACATTCAAAAAACTAAGATCATTGCATCCAGTCCCATCACTGCATGGCAAATAGATGGGAAACAGTGAAGAGTGACAGGCTTTATTTTCTTGGGCTCCAAAATCACTGCAGATTGTGACTGCTGCCACAAAATTAAAAGATGCTTGCTCCTTGGAAGAAAAGCTATGACCAACCTAGACAGCATACTAAAAAGCAGAGACATCACTTTGCCAACAAAGGTCCATCAGGTCAGAGCTATGGTTTTTCCAGTAGTCATGTATGGATGAGAGTTGGACCATAAAGCAAGCTGAGGACTGGAAGAATTGATGCTTTTGAAATGTGTTGGAAAAGACAATCAATTATTCCACCTAAGCTACAGAAGATACCATTTTTGTTGGAAGGGGAGGTAGAAGTTAGGGTGGGAACCCAATGTTACCTGAAATGAGGTCAGTGTAAACGATGTCAGTCATCAGGTTTCAATCTAAATCTTTCCTTAGGCTAACAACATTTAGTCTGTCTTTACTATTGAGGCACATATTCAGCAGTTCTTCCCTTATTCCATGTGATGAGGGTTAAGACCACCTGATGACCCTGCTTTCCCTCAAGACTGTTAGGAGCAAAGATCTTCCAACCTAGCACAGCACTTCATGATCTTCCAAGATACTGCTATTACAACCATAAAGCGTCTTTAATAAGCCAAACGTAATTTTGGCCTTTCAAAGTCTGTGTGGCCAAAGTTTTGGCCACTATCAGGAGCTGCCTGAGATCCAAGAGGGCCTCATGTTAATTCCTTACGCTGCTACTGCTAAGTTGCTTCAGTCGTGTCTAACTCTGTGCGACCCCATAGATGGCAGCCCACCAGGCTCCCCCATCCCTGGGATTCTCTAGGGAAGACTGGAGTGGGTTGCCATTTCCTTCTCCAGTGCATGAAAGTGAAAAGTGAAAGTGAAGTTGCTCAGTCAAGTCGGACTCTTAGCGACCCCATGGACTGCAGTCTACCAGGCTCCTCCATCCATGGGATTTTCCAGGCAAGAGTACTGGAGTGGGTTGCCATTAGTTGTTTTTAAATCATTTTAGAGCTGAGTAACTTCTGCATATTGATAACGAAACAGCAAGTTATTACCTCACATTGGAAGTTAAGCAAATTAAATGAAAGTTTGGGGGAATCTTTCACTAGCCCCAAATAAATATGAGGTAGGGAACCTAAAAACAAAGAAGGGCCGCAGGGCTGGGGAGCAGTTGAAAACCCCCGTATTTATGGGAAAACAAACTTGTGTGCATGTAAGGAATCAGTAAGAGAGAACTTGGGTCAGGATCTGCCATTCAAATTAGAAAGGACAGAAAGTTTACTGATGTTATTCTTGATCTAGGGGAAAAAATTACATAAGGGTGTTATGAGATGCACTCGGCTTTCTCTTTTAAAAACTATTGTTAACTAAATATTTCCATTCAAGGTACATATCACCTGCTAAAATGGGAGAAGACATACTGATTACAGCACATGTTTTGAAGGAAGGAAGATCAATTTCATTTGCTTCTGTGGATCTGACTAACAAGGCCACGGGAAAATTAATAGCACAAGGCAGACATACCAAACACATGGGAAACAGACCATCTGAAGGCTACGTGAAGAAGCCCAACGAGTGTCCAGAGTAAACCTGACTTGGACGAATGTAATTTTCAAAATACCACAACTAGAAGTAGCCAAGAAATAGTCTTTGGGGAAAATGCCAGAGATCAAGTGGAATACGGGACGGGAGGTTGTCTATATTCTTTGATTTGAATTAAGTTTTAGTCTGTAATCATCCATGATACTTGGATAAAAACTCCCTTAGTGTTTTGAAAACAGGTAAAGCAAAGCTCACAGGGCCATTTGAGGTTAAGAATACCTTAAAACTAAAACCTAGTATCAAGCTAAAGGTTAAATTAATGATTAGTCCTTAAATTGTAGGTCCTCAGCTCTAAAATGCTACCATTTTTTAAACCCAATTCCAAGATTATGGAACTTCAAAGCAGATGAACCACAGGCCACACTGAAAAATAAGAGTGAGCAGTCCTCAATAAAGTTTAAGGCAAAGCAGATTAGTGATAAATAGCCCAGTTCAGGATTAGTATATTTTATAGTGGTGGTAGTGGGGAGCACAGAATTACCTTTTCTAGTACCTAGGATGAAACCATGCAGATCTTCAGTCTCCTAATGCTTGGTATTAGAAAGACCCAAGTTCACAAATAGTTTAGTCAAGTTCTCAAATTTCTGTCAACTGTGGTATTTATAATTGGTTTCTGCATCCGGGTCTTAGTTCTAACATTTCACAACTGATGATCATAAAGGGCGTAATTTCCTTTGGAAGTTGGAAACAGTTAAAGGTTGATGATTATTTGGTTGTATTAGATAAAAAAAAAGAATTGGTAATACATAAAAGTATTGCAAGAGTATCTCTATTCCAGTATACACTTTCAGCCAATTTTGTATCTTAGTATACCCTTCGGCCTTTCAAGTTGGGTGGGTGGGTTTAGTCAGTCATGTCCAACTCTTGGCAACCCCATGGACTTGTGGCCTGCCAGGCTCCTCTGTCCATGGGATTCTCCAGGCAAGAATACTGGAGTGGGTTCCCATTTCTTTCCCCAGAGGATCTTCCCAACCCAGAGATCAAACCAGGATCTCCTGCATTGCAGGCAGATTTTTTATTTTCCATACGATCTCACTTTATGTAGAACTAAGAAAAATAAAAGACAAACAGAGCTCAGAGATACAAAGAACAGTTGGTGATCGCCAGAGGCAGGACAGAGTGGTGGACAAAAAGGTGAAGGAGTCAAAAGGTACAGACTTGTCAATATACAGCCTTGTCGTTCTCCTTTCCCAGTTTTGGATCAGTCTGTTGTTCCATGTCCAGTTCTAACTGGTGCTGCCTGACCTGCATACAGGTTTCTCAGGAGACAAGTGAGTTGGTCTGGTATTCCCATCTCTTTAAGAATTTTCCACAGTTTATTGTCATTCACACAATCAAAGGCTCTAGTGTAGTCAATGAAGCAGAAGTATATGTTTTTTCTGGAATTCTTTTGCTTTCTCTATGAGTCAGTAAATGTTGGCAGTTTGTTATCTGGTTCCTCTGGACAGGCAGATTCTTAACCATCTGCGCCACCAGGATAAGGGAGATCAGTATTAAAATCAGTATTCTTCAGTAGAAAGTCAAAGTGACATTTGTTTTACTTTTTGTCATCCCAGCCAAAGTTAGATAATCAAATGGAACACTAAGAGCTGACCTCTATTAAATACACTGTACCTTGAAATTACACTAAACTACCTTTGGTGACTTGGAGAAGGAAATGGCAACCCACTGCAGTATGCTTGCCTGGAAAATCCCATGGACAGAGGAGCCTGATGGGCTACAGTCTGTAGGGTTGCAAAGTCACATATGACAAAATGCACACGCACACACGCACCCACCCACCTTTGGTGACTATGAGGCTTTCCTGAACTGCCTAGCTTTTTCAAACTATCTTTACCTGGCTAAATTCTGCCCATCCTTCAGTCTGCAAATTATTTCACAGGATGCCTTTCCTAATGTCTCGTCCCTGAAAACATACTTGGATGAGTATGATCCTTACTTCCAGCAACCTGTATTTTTCCTGTCGGCAGTCATTCACTGAACTGCAGTGTGCATGTATTGTTCACAGAGTCTAGTAAATGCCCTAGTAAGGTGAGTTTATATCTTGGGTCTCCTTGGTGTGCATTATTAGTTTATGAGGACATCTGATGGCTAGATCATTTATTGAATGATAATGATCCCATTCTAACATTCACTTTTCCATTGATTTACCTTTTAAGCAAAACATGACATATTTAGAATGGTTTGTATTTTATGGTTTGTTTCTGTTTTATATCAGGGCCTTCTAGGGGATAAACAACAGCGAACAACTCAAGTTAGTTTGTGAAGTTCCAAAATGCCTTCCTGGTGGAAGTATAAAAGCCGCTGTATATCTAGAGATTCTACGGTTAGCGACAAGGGAGACTGGGAGGTGGATAGACTTAGACCTGAATCTCAGTTCTGTCATATCCTTGGTGATCTTGAGAGTAAACCAGTCTGAATTTAAATTACTACAAAATGTAAACCATCTCTCCCTTATTACATAGTGCATGGAAAGACTGGCACAGTGCCTGACTTAAGAAAGTGCTCAATAAATGGTAGTTATCTAGAATCGAATCGTTTAATGCATGAGACACCCCTCCCTCCCCAAAATACAGCAGACACCTCACACAGTCATCCATATTCTGTCTGAAAACCTCTAGTGACAGCAAGAATTACTGCACTGGATGCAACACGTTCCATTCACAGTTCAGTTCCAACTTCTAAATGTTATGGTTTTTCCTAGTAAATTAAATAGGGTATAAGAAACACATTTCTGTTATTTTTGTTTTCTTTCTAAAGATGTTTGATATAACATTTTAATTTCATTTTTCCTCATTTTATCTTTCATGTAATTTTTTCATTGTGATACTATAAATGGGGCAGGACCTTAAAAGCAGCAATTTAACTTTGCTGGATTCTATTAAACTTTTTTAATACTAAAATAGGTTTGTGGTATAAGCTTGTTCTCATAATGTATTTAATTTCTTCCAGCTTATTTTAAAAATTGTTTTAAACCATTCATTATGAAGTCATTCTAAAAATTACTTTGTGCAGTAACTAGGGAACAGCCAAATTAAAACTACAATGGACTAACAGATCACAAGGACCACCTGACTTTGTTAGTGCAAAATTTTTGAGAAGACTTTGAGAGATGCCAGGTTGCTGTACATAGAGCTCAAAAGCGCAGATGGAAAGTTTGATTTCTGCAGAGGAGTGGAGATTAAGAAAACTACTCCTGTTTTTCCCTAAATATTCCTTTTTTATTTCAAAACAATTTACTCCAGAGTTCATTTCTATCAAGAGAGACTAGTAACTTGATTTTCAGTTTCCGAATCAACTTTTGGGGGTGGCTTGGTTTAATCCAATGACAGTTCTTGGTAGAGTTGTTTGTGCTTTTCTAATACCAACAAATATTCAAAATTCTCTTTTTTTCTTTTTTAACACTTAGGTGACTCTTGTTTCTGCTGTCCCTGGGAAAGTGATTTGTGAAATGAAAGTAGAAGAGCAGCATACCAATAAAATTGGCACTCTCCATGGCGGCATGACAGCCACCTTAGTGGATGTCATATCAACACTTGCTCTGCTGTGCACAGAAAGGGGTATAGCCGGAGTCAGTATTGATATGAACATAACGTACGTATGCAAACTGTACCCCAAATAACTGTTTTCAATGTGATAACTCATTTCAAACAACTGAGACTACACACATTTATAACAGAAATAAAGCATGAGTTACCCTTAGCTGGTCATCCCTAAGTGCAGCTACAGATTTGCCTTAAAAGCATTCCATGGTTTTAGAATCTAGAACTAAAGGGATTTCTAAGTACAGTATATATTAGTAATAATAATATAAATAATCAGGAATATATAATCAGTGATAAAGGGAGGTCAAGTGGACCTTAGGAAGCATCACTATGAACAAAGCTAGTGGAGGTGATGAAACTCCAGCTGAGCTATTTCAAATCCTAAAAGATGATGCTGTGAAAGTGCTGCACTCAATATGCCAGCAAATCTGGAAACTCAGCAGTGGTCACAGGACTGGAAAAGGTCAGTCTTCATCCCAATCCCAAAGAAAGGCAATGCCAAAGAATGCTCAAACTACGGCACAGTTGCACTCATCTCACACCATAGCAAAGTAATGCTCAAAATTCTCCAAGCCCAGGCTTCAACAATACCTGGACTGAGAACTTCCAGATGTTCAAGCTGGTTTTAGAAAAGGCAGAGGAACCAGAGACCAAATTGCCAACATCCACTGGATAATAGAAAAAGCTAGAGAATTCCAGAAAAACATCTATTTCTGCTGTATTAACTACACCAAAGCCTTTGACTGTGTGGTTCACAATGAACTATGGAAAATTCTTGAAGAGATGGGAATAACAGAACACCTCACCTGTCTCCTTAGAAATCTGCATGCAGGTCGAAAAGGAACAGTTAGAACTGGACATAGAACAACAGACTGGTTTCATATCAGGAAAAGAGCACGTCAAGGCTGCATATTGTCACCCTGTTTATTTAACTCCTATGCAGAGTACATCATGTGAAATGTTGGACTGGATGAAGCTCAAGCTGGAATCATTGCTGGGAGAAATATCAGTAACCTCAGATATGCAGATACCACCACCCTTATGGCAGAAAGCAAAGAACTAAAGAGCCTCTTGATGAAAGTGAAAGTGGCGAGTGAAAAAGCTGGCTTGACATTCAACATTCAAAAAACTAAGATCATTGCATCCAGTCCCATCACTGCATGGCAAATAGATGGGAAACAGTGGAAAGAGTGACAGGCTTTATTTTCTTGGGCTCCAAAATCACTGCAGATTGTGACTGCTGCCACAAAATTAAAAGATGCTTGCTCCTTGGAAGAAAAGCTATGACCAACCTAGACAGCATACTAAAAAGCAGAGACATCACTTTGCCAACAAAGGTCCATCAGGTCAGAGCTATGGTTTTTCCAGTAGTCATGTATGGATGAGAGTTGGACCATAAAGCAAGCTGAGGACTGGAAGAATTGATGCTTTTGAAATGTGTTGGAAAAGACAATCAATTATTCCACCTAAGCTACAGAAGATACCATTTTTGTTGGAAGGGGAGGTAGAAGTTAGGGTGGGAACCCAATGTTACCTGAAATGAGGTCAGTGTAAACGATGTCAGTCATCAGGTTTCAATCTAAATCTTTCCTTAGGCTAACAACATTTAGTCTGTCTTTACTATTGAGGCACATATTCAGCAGTTCTTCCCTTATTCCATGTGATGAGGGTTAAGACCACCTGATGACCCTGCTTTCCCTCAACTGTTAGGAGCAAAGATCTTCCAACCTAGCACAGCACTTCATGATCTTCCAAGATACTGCTATTACAACCATAAAGCGTCTTTAATAAGCCAAACGTAATTTTGGCCTTTCAAAGTCTGTGTGGCCAAAGTTTTGGCCACTATCAGGAGCTGCCTGAGATCCAAGAGGGCCTCATGTTAATTCCTTACGCTGCTACTGCTAAGTTGCTTCAGTCGTGTCTAACTCTGTGCGACCCCATAGATGGCAGCCCACCAGGCTCCCCCATCCCTGGGATTCTCTAGGGAAGACTGGAGTGGGTTGCCATTTCCTTCTCCAGTGCATGAAAGTGAAAAGTGAAAGTGAAGTTGCTCAGTCAAGTCGGACTCTTAGCGACCCCATGGACTGCAGTCTACCAGGCTCCTCCATCCATGGGATTTTCCAGGCAAGAGTACTGGAGTGGGTTGCCATTAGTTGTTTTTAAATCATTTTAGAGCTGAGTAACTTCTGCATATTGATAACGAAACAGCAAGTTATTACCTCACATTGGAAGTTAAGCAAATTAAATGAAAGTTTGGGGGAATCTTTCACTAGCCCCAAATAAATATGAGGTAGGGAACCTAAAAACAAAGAAGGGCCGCAGGGCTGGGGAGCAGTTGAAAACCCCCGTATTTATGGGAAAACAAACTTGTGTGCATGTAAGGAATCAGTAAGAGAGAACTTGGGTCAGGATCTGCCATTCAAATTAGAAAGGACAGAAAGTTTACTGATGTTATTCTTGATCTAGGGGAAAAAATTACATAAGGGTGTTATGAGATGCACTCGGCTTTCTCTTTTAAAAACTATTGTTAACTAAATATTTCCATTCAAGGTACATATCACCTGCTAAAATGGGAGAAGACATACTGATTACAGCACATGTTTTGAAGGAAGGAAGATCAATTTCATTTGCTTCTGTGGATCTGACTAACAAGGCCACGGGAAAATTAATAGCACAAGGCAGACATACCAAACACATGGGAAACAGACCATCTGAAGGCTACGTGAAGAAGCCCAACGAGTGTCCAGAGTAAACCTGACTTGGACGAATGTAATTTTCAAAATACCACAACTAGAAGTAGCCAAGAAATAGTCTTTGGGGAAAATGCCAGAGATCAAGTGGAATACGGGACGGGAGGTTGTCTATATTCTTTGATTTGAATTAAGTTTTAGTCTGTAATCATCCATGATACTTGGATAAAAACTCCCTTAGTGTTTTGAAAACAGGTAAAGCAAAGCTCACAGGGCCATTTGAGGTTAAGAATACCTTAAAACTAAAACCTAGTATCAAGCTAAAGGTTAAATTAATGATTAGTCCTTAAATTGTAGGTCCTCAGCTCTAAAATGCTACCATTTTTTAAACCCAATTCCAAGATTATGGAACTTCAAAGCAGATGAACCACAGGCCACACTGAAAAATAAGAGTGAGCAGTCCTCAATAAAGTTTAAGGCAAAGCAGATTAGTGATAAATAGCCCAGTTCAGGATTAGTATATTTTATAGTGGTGGTAGTGGGGAGCACAGAATTACCTTTTCTAGTACCTAGGATGAAACCATGCAGATCTTCAGTCTCCTAATGCTTGGTATTAGAAAGACCCAAGTTCACAAATAGTTTAGTCAAGTTCTCAAATTTCTGTCAACTGTGGTATTTATAATTGGTTTCTGCATCCGGGTCTTAGTTCTAACATTTCACAACTGATGATCATAAAGGGCGTAATTTCCTTTGGAAGTTGGAAACAGTTAAAGGTTGATGATTATTTGGTTGTATTAGAATATAGCACACACATCAGAATACATATAGCCCTGTTTGCTGAAGAGCAGAAGCAGACTTGATAATAGCAGTGAGCACATTGGAAACCCAGATCTAGTGTTGCCCATGAAAAGTAACTTGGGATCCTTGGAGAAAGAGCTGATTTCAGAGCTGGGGGGTGGGATAGGGAAATAACAAGATGAACCTATCTTGTATTTGAAAGGAAGTGCTCAATAAAACCAGGTGTGAAAATTACATAGCAGTGTGTGACGCAAAGCGCTCAAACCCAGTGCTCTGTAGTAACGGGTGGGAGGTGGAAGTCCATGAGGGAGGGGACATGTATACCTATGGGTGATTCGTGCTAGTCTGGCAGAACCCACACTACTGTAAAGCAATTATTTTCCAATTACAAATAAACAATATGGCACTCAAAAGAAATGAGTCCATACTGTTTAGGTAACAAACGGCTGAGACAGGAGAGTTCTTCCTTGTTAAAAGAATGCTGGCACATGTAGAGTAAATATAAAATAGTAACTATAAAATAGGGAAATAGGACACCACCTTCACCAATGAACGTGGACATCAATAAAGAGCACACGAGCAGTATGTTTCCGGATACTAACTTCAGGGGGTGTAACATCACTCACAATGGGCAATGACCAGGATACCTAATCCAAATTTAACCACAAAGGCAATCACTCAAATACCATTGTTTTCTTTAAAAAAATTGGCCTGAACCCTTCAAAACTTGAGTATGGAGGCAAGTTCCTCAACCTTTGCACCTAGTTCCACTCAGGGCAGTTAGGCAGAGTTTAGAACAGTCCCAGATCATGAGAAAGTGTTCATTTTAAATAGATTCCAACTGTCAATTGATCAGAAAACATGGAAGTGTATTGTGAATTAAGAATATTTTTGTCTTTTCCACGAAGCCAGGTGTAAGGCCAGGATGGTAACTGTTAAAAGCTGACAAAATGTCTTTGATTCCCATTCCTGTTGAAATTATAAACCCAACTTCGCTTCTGAGTTTATGGTTTAGCCATGGGCTAAGGTCTCAATAACAGGCACCCAGGTGACTTAGAAGAAAAGTTACCACTTCGAGTTTTGTGTATTCACCTGAATAGTCAGGGAACTTTCACCTATTTTATTTAGGTTTTCATTTATTCAAATTCCAACCAGAAGCTAAATACAATTGGAAACCGGTAAGCACTAAGTTTTACTCCAAAGGAGTAGGATCATTCAGATTTACTCCAATAAAAGTATGCAACCCTTAAGCAAAGCTTTTCTTCATTTAAAAGAAAAATAAAACAAACAAAAAAACTATACAGTAGTCTTTCCTTATGTTCATTGCACAAAATGAGTTCTGCTTTTAGAACTTTGACACTCAATGGTGTTTTTTTTCCTCCCCGCACAATTTAAGATCCCAACTTTAATAACTTTTCTACATCAAAAAAAAAAACCCCTAAGTTTTCCTTTAGGATGGTGTAAAAAACCAGTATTTCTGCACAATTCACTGGAATTGTTCTTTATAATAAAAATCTCTTCTTTTCAAAACCAAAAAACAAAAACCAAAAGGAAAGTCCTCTACCTATTGTGGTTTCTGCAGCTATGAATGTATTTCTCAGTTTCATAGCCACTTAGCTACTTCAGACTCCAGATCTGCTTTAACGTGTGTAACTGTGTGTACACTCGGCAGAATCCTCTTTCATAACAGCAACGTGGGGAAAGAGATCTGGAAATAAAATACATATATTTATGAGTACCAGGAAACAAACATGACCCAGTAATATATGAGGCAAGACTGCCTACAATGAGATGCTCTTTAAAGATTTCTTTCCCATGGTTGTATCTTCTTTTTCTTTTTTAAACAACCACTTTTGGCCATTAGAATGAATCTGACACTGCTCTGAACAACGGTGATTATAGCAAAGCTGTAAGTTTTAAAAACGTTGTTTATACCTGTTACATTCACTTCTCACCCTCCAAATACTGATGACAGGTGTCAAAGAGGCCAACACCAGCACAAATGGAAAGACCATCAAAAATGAGTATCACCTTGTGCTTTCAGAAACATTTAAGCATTTCAGTGTACAATAGTCCTTTCATTTCACATTTTTGTAAGATGCTGATGCAGTGCAGCAAATATGCAAAGCATCTTCTTTCACACAGTCTGTGCAGAAGACATCTAATTTAAGTTCTGAGATACAAATGATTAAAAAAAAAAAATCCAGGATGAACAGGTTTCAAAATGCATAGTGTTCTGTGCATGAGTCCATTTTTCTTTAAACTCTGAAAGAATCAAGTGGTAAGAAAAAAAAATTGCTGCTGCACTCTCTGATCTTCTCCATTTTGCTGGTCAGCACTCTATTCTGGCATGTAAGGATGGAGGTGATCCTCAATGGTGCCAACTGCCCAGTGGGTAAGCTGTTCCTGTGGCAGGTAGAGGCAGATGCTGCATAACTTGAAGATTGTAGCTTTGTTTTTTGGAGTCTGGAAGGGGAAAAAATTTTTAGAATATTCTTAAGAAGGACCTCAATGTAACTGGCCAATTATCACATGGAAAGCTCCCACAATTTATTAAGCACTTAACACAGTAACAAAGCATATGGAGTAAGGCAAGAAATTATGGTCCCTATTCATAGGAGACAGTCTAGCTGGGACAGAACTTTGACATGAAACACAGAAAAAGAGTCAACAAGATACTCAATGTTTACAGAATTTATGCAGACTTTAAAGTTATGAAAATCAGACTAGCTAGCTAAAAGAAATTAGGATTAAAGGCATATCACGGAGATAGATTTGAATAGATTTGCAATCACGTTTGTATACAGAAAGACAGATGTGGTGAGAGCAGAAGGTAGAGAAATCAGAAATAGGTTAAGAGATTTCAGCATATCCTGAGGTAAAGGACAAGGCCAAAGTATTAACAGATAAATCACATTCGTTGAGTATTTTTAAAAAGCAGTTACCATTTTAACATCTAACTTCTGATAAACAAGTGCTAGGTACTTTCACAAAAAACTACGGCTGGTAAGTGGAAGATGAAGTCTGAACCCAAAACTGCCTTCAAAGCTTTGCATCTTTTCACTATAGCATAGTGAAAAAAAAAAAAAAAGGCAAAAGGAACAGAAGGTGGACTTTGCCAATGTGTGAAGCAGTCTATATACCTATGTACATAAATGAACCCATACATATGTATTTCTTCATTTTAACTTTTAAAAACTAGGACTTTCATTTACTACATTTATAGAAAAGAACATGATCACAGAAGTTATTTGTCCAAGGTCTCATGGCCAGTAAGTTACTGCATGTATGTTAGAATCTGAATTCTAGGCCTGAGCTTCTATACCACCAACCATTCAAAATTTTTCTGGTCTAGCCCTTATCATATACATTATGTTAGAATATAAAGGGGAGATCTCTGCTAGATGATTTCAATCAAATTTCTTAATTTCCTTAACTATAAAATGGGAATAGTAAGATCTATACATCAAAAGACTGTTATGAGGATTAAATGAGCTCATACACGGAAAGCTCTTAGTATTGAGTTTGGTGCATAATACAGTTGACCCCTAAACACATGGGTTTGGGCTGCTCAGGGCCACATATAAGTAAATGTTTTCAATAAACATATTGGAAAAAATTTGAGATTTGTGAAAATTCACAGATAAACCACATAGCCTAAAAGTATCAAAAAAAGATAAAAGGTTATGTCACAAATCGTAAAATATTACGTACAGATGACACGACAGGGATTGGAATACAGACCCTAAATGCAGTTGAAAATCTCCATGTATAATTTAGTCTTCCCTCCATATATACAGTTACACATCAGCTGACTGAACAAACCATGAATTCAGCCAATTGGACTGAGCAGTTATGTATTTATTGAAAAAATGTCATGTATAAGTGGACGAGTGCAGTTGAAACCTGTGTCATTAACTGTAGACACTAGTCGAATATCCTGCTCTACAGTATTTTGTCAGTAACTCAAACGAAAGTATACTACAAGCAATTAAAAAGGATAAGAATCAACCAAAAAATATTCACCACAGGAGCACTAAGGTAAATAAGAAACTAAAAACAAAAAAGCTCCCCTCCCCCCGCAAAAAAATACCTCACTTAAATTGTATGCTTTTCTATCAGTTTTATCACATGCTTCCAGCGAAATTAATTTGCTTAACTCCCAGTTTCTTTTACTTGTAACTACACTTTCTGTAACGTACAAAATGTACAATCTTCCCAAATAGCCACATAGCCTATCAGCTCCTTGAAGGTAGCAGTATGACTCCCATTTCTAATTCTCTAGTACCTTGTCTTGCACAGACTTGCTCAAATAAAAACAAAAATGTTCTACACAATGTAATTAATATTGCACTTTAAAAAAAAAGTATTTAAAAGTCACCTTCTCAATGAGGCCTTCTCTGGTGACATTACCTAAGAATTCACACCGAACAGTATAATTCCCTCTTTTCTCTTAGTATTTATTCCTTACCTACTTCTAGGTTTCCCAATGAAATGCCAACCCATAGGGCAGGAATTTCTAACTTGTTCACTGCTATACAATACCTGACACTTAGCACTTATCTGTTGAATGAATGCTAAATAAATTACAATGATGCTATTTTTAACAATTAACAAATTGTCTATTACCCACTATAAATTCTAAGTGATGACATTTATTAGGCTTAGGTCGATAAAAATAAGCACTTTACAGAATAAAAATCAATTTGGAATACTTGGATTGCTACTTAAATTGGAAGTACTTACTTAAAATACATGTGGACCTTTAAAATACAGATGTGCTTTCATCCTTTTAGATATTTAAAACATCTAGGCCAGTGCTTATCAAAACATAAATGTGTTATCAATCTCTTGAGGATTTTATTCAAAATACAGACTCTAATTACTGCAAACTGAAATTATGACTTTTAGAAAAGCTCCCCATATAGATCTAACAGGCAGCAGTTTGAGAATCAATGTTCCAGGTTAAGATCAGGACATCTGTTTCTTGGTTTTTAAATAACTTCAAAAATAATGCAATACTGAAGGGGCAAATCAGAATTAAATAACACACAGAAAACAATTTACTAACCAGTAAACCTTTAAAATGAGCCCCTGTGTGGTTTACAAAAAAAAAAGTTTACCTGCAAGTGCTGTCTGTCAATGAAGAGAAACACCGACTGGTTAGGATTGTTGACAACAATTCCAGTCTTGTCCTTTCGGCTCAGTACATGCAGAAACTGTTTTTCATAGTCACCGTGATGAAACTCAAATTTGGCCTAAGAAATAAGACATTTACATGTAACCACAAGCATGTTACACTACCTAAAATGTCTACTGCATCCACATGCATACAGTTGTGCTCTCCAATATGGTAACTAATAGAGGCTACTTACATTGATATTAATTAAGTGGAATTGAAAACTCAGTTCTTTAATTGTACTGGCTGCATTTCAAATGATCACTAGTCTCATCTGGTGGCTGATGGCCACCATTCTAAATAATCTCTTGGGATACACAAGTTTCCTTCATCACAGAAAGTTCTATTGTATAAAATGTCATAATTTGACCTTCAAGAAAAACTATACCAAAGTGACCAAATTTTAATACTCCTTTTAAGCCAAATATCATTAAACGAGATTTTCAGACCTACTCAGCTCAAGACTCCTGCTTTAGTACTTAGTCCAATAATACCACCCATCTTTCTCTTATATAACAAAGAATGCTACAGATGGCTCTTGGAAAGAAATATATTTATATTCCAATCCCAGCTGCACACCTCACTACTTACGTGACCTGTGCAAACCCCTTAACTTTTCTAAATTTCAGCTTCCTCACCTATAAAATAAAAGGGCTCCAACCCATCAGTTAAGAGGAGTAAATGAAATGTAAAACCCACACCTAAAATATACTTTCAGGTCTCACAAAGTTGAGTATCTAAGAATACAGGAACCCCTCAAATTAAAAAAAGTGTTTTTATACACATTTTTTTCATATCAGTAAAGTTTTTTACATTATGAAAAACAGTTATCAAGTCAGTCATAACATTTTTTTGATCTTTTAACATGAGGAAGATAATCCAACAAAATGTCTATGGAGAGGCCAAATGACAGGTGAAAAGACCAGGCTAACAGGGAATTTAAGAAACCTGGAAACCTTAAACAATCTGATATTTTAGAATAGTGAATTGTAAAAATGATTATTAGCCCATTTGGTTCAAACAATCTTTATTCTCCCATTATGTCAAAGACAGGAGAAAATACTAACATGGAAAAAACATCAGATCTTGGTGTCTAGGGTTTTACTACCCAGCAGTTTTTCTCATAAGCCATAACATAAAACATGGTATCCCCTACACATGACTCTACATAAAATATTGAATTATTTTTGCACAATTCAAACATGTATTGAACTCAATACAAAAAGCATGTTATTAGATACTGACAAATAGAAATAAGATTATCTCAATCTTAAGGGACTCACATACTGCTGAAGAGGAAAAGCAACATAAAAATGTAAACCCTAACTTACTTCAAACCTTTCCCAGGATACAATGTGGTTATTTGTAAAAAAAAAAATCTTAAAATGGGTTCTGTTAAAAGCACCATGAAAAGAAAGAATAAATAACTAACAAACAGTAGACAATGAGGGTAGTATTAGCAGATGATTTTGGATTGGGCCTTGAAGGACAGTAATTTTCCCGGGGGAAAATAAAAACGGTAACCGATTTGGAAAATGCCATTCTAGGAAACAGAACCTACACAAACACAAGTGTGTCAAAATCAGGATGCGGCTCAAAAAAGACAGCTTCAAGTGTTTCACTATGGCATATATCAGGGTGGGTGGAAGAGGCCAGTAGATAACACACTGACAAGAAATTTAAGTGAGACTGAAAAAGGCTTTGCCTGTGTTTCTGTGGCACATCAATTCTATCCTGCTTGAATATCCAGAGTTTTGGGAAGAAATGGTCCACACAAAAAAGAAAACTAATAGGCAGCATGTAAGAAACAATTCCTGGAAAGTAATGAAGGTAATAGCGGGATGAAGAGCTAACCTGCAGCAAAAGCATTAGGAATGAAGAGGAAAGAGGAGACCACTCCCTGTGCTTCATAGTATTATGAATATAGTAGAACTCAGTATTTTAAAACAATCTTTACTGCGGTTTCTATTAAATCTCAATACTGAAGTATTCTGCTTTTAAAATGCTTTGAGTCAGAAAAAAAGGTGTGTGAATTAAAGTTTGCCTTTCCTTCACTAATCTTGAGAGAATAAACCCTGTTATTTTTATTTAAGGTTTCTCATTCAGGATGCTGCTAAGTCGCTTCAGTCGTGTCTGACTCTGTGCGAACCCATAGACGGCAGCCCACCAGGCTCTGCTGTCCCTGGGATTCTCCAGGCAAGAGCACTGGAGTGGGTTGCCATTACCTTCTCCAATGCATGAAAGTGAAAAAAGAAAGTGAAGTCGCTCAGTCATGTCCAACTCTTAGCAACCCCATGGGCTGCAGCCCATCAGGCTCCTCCATCCATGGGATTTTCCAGGCAAGAGTACTGGAGTGGGTTGCCAATGCCTTCTCCGCTCATTCAGGATATTTGTATTAAAATTACTCCAAAGAAGTTTGTTTTATACCGCTAATTATAAAAATATTATCTATATCCTAGATAATCCTATATCCTACTGCTTATATTCAGTCCATAATTTAAGGTTTAATCATTCAGGAAACTTTCCACAGTACAGGGTAGTGAGTTAAGAGCGCAGGCTTTATAGTCAGTCTAGACTTAAGTCTTGACTACCACTTAACTGCATGACCTTCGATTATTTACCTATCTGACAGTTTCTTTGCAAAAGGAGGTTCCTATCTACCTAGTTTAAGGACTGAGATTCAATATACATCAAATTTTATTTGAAAGACAGCCTAGCAGTCAACAACTCAATATAACAGCCAGGATTTTTTTTAAAAGTAACACTTGAGAAGACTATTTTAATACAACTATTTTTTAAAAACAAGGTCTGAAAGAAAGACAGGGTACTAGAAATTAAAAAATTGACTGTGATAAGCAGATCTAAGTTTTTCAAATGGGAAATTCTGAACTGAAAAAAGCAAAAACCTAACAGTCCTTCTGGAGAGCAGCACCATTTAAGGTGTAAGACCTGCCCTGATAACGTAACATGCCTTTTCCATTTCTGTCTTCTATATTCAGCTTAAATTCTCCAGCACATTCATCTTAGTCAGATGTCATCAATTAAAACAACACACAGAGGACGTTCACCTCTATCTAGCCTACCGTCAAATGAACCTTAGAAAAATGACAACTTATTTGAGCTAATGTGTAGCAGCAACATTACCATGGGGACGGGAGGAGGATACCAATTAGTCTATTACATCCAAAAGCACTATAAAGACTCTTCATTAGAATGGATAAAAGCGAAATTTTTTCAATGACAATTTTCACAGTCCTAAGCAATTAGTTCAAAATAAGCCTTCTAAAACTTAGTTTGGTCTACTTAGTCTTTAAATAAACATAATTACTTCTTAGTTTGTCTGATTGCTAAGTATGTTCATTGTAGACATTTATTAAACATATATATATTTAAGTAAAAAAAGAAAAGATACCTATATCTGACCTAAAACTAACCACAATTAACATTTTGGTGGATCTTGTACTTACAACCATGCACACACAGATATAGTATAAATAAAACTACATCAACACACACATAAATTCCCTTAAATAAAACATTAGAAATAGTCAAGCACATTAAATGACAAATCAAACACAGCCAAATGTCAAGTAAAGCTAGTTAAGAACCACTACTAAATTCTTTTCTCCTATGAAGCTTTATATGCAAATCAACTCCTAGGAAAGGGTTTCTTCATTCATTTCTTAGATAGGATTCCTCTGAGAACCAGAGTTACATACAAAATATTTTAGAAGCGAGTGTGGTGGAGGGGAAGAGATTTTCTAAAGTTTATCTATGGGTTCCACTATATATCAACAAATGTCCACTTTAAAACATTTGCTCTGACCATAATTTCAAAGACACACTGGGTAGTCAGAACCACCTCAATCTCAAAGAGATTCTATAATCCAAATGCTGTCCATTCTTACAACAGTCAAAAGGCCAGGAGGGACTCGTGAAGGAAAACCTATCAGAAAGCATATTCCTAAGGAATTTCTTAAATTGGACCCTATTCTCTGAGTTTTCAACTTATTTATGTGTTCACCACACTTATTTTAGAATAAAATACCTGAACAGGCCTAAAAGGCTCATCAGATTCCTTCCACCTAGAGAACAGGAGACAGACAATTTTTTCAATATCATTCCGAGGCCAAAGAATGAAATCCATCTCCTGAGTACAGCCAATTACATCCTGTAAAATGCCACACACACACACAAAACATTACTTTCAAATAAACAAAGCCATAACAAGCAATATCACAAATTACAGGGTCTGACTACAAAAACATTTTCAAGTGCAAAAGTTTCACTATACAGTTGACCCTTAAACAACCTGCGCAGGAGAGACACTGATGAGGGTCAAAACTGTGCATGTAACTTTACAGCCAGGCCCCCATACCTGCAGTTCTTTACCTGTGGATTCAACCAACTGTGGACTGAGTAGTACTGTAAATTATTTACTTTAAAAAACCCACTTATAAGTGGGCCCTGACAGTTGCTGCAAATCCGTGTTAAGAGTCTACCAAATATTATGTCTTTTAAGAGGTGACAGTAATAGGACTGTATACAATCTGAATAGTTTATGACAAGCAGTCCAATGTTCATCATATTGAGATCTAAACCTCATCAGTGCACAGTGAAAACTGCAACTGAACCTCTCATTGTTTTGTCTTTTAAGTTCTTGTACCATTATTTCCACTCTTCAAAATCAGACCCTAATTAAGGAAAGGTGTCCTGGAACTTCTAACTTCTAAATCACCTTATTACAGGTGAAATGCTATTTTTATCCTATGCTGATTATTGAGGCCAATTAACCTCTTCCAGACCACTACATGGTTATCTCCAGCTGCTCCCCAAGCCTACTAATGATGGGGCCCTCTCGTTCAAGTTACTTTGCCCACAGTAACTTTCAATGAGTTGCAGAAGTTTAGACAAACTGCCTCAAAAGTTCCTTATTTACAAGGGGCAACATGTTTTATTCTCCCCTGAAAAAGGAAATCTCAGTAATATAATACATGAATCACAACAATGTACACTATTACCAACAGAGTAATGCCTAAGAAAGTTACACATGCTTTATTTAAATTCCATTTTTAAAGACATTTACAATCAGCGTTCTCTACCCATTCTTAGGAGGGAAAAAAAAAAAAAAAAGAAAGGCAATATTTTAACTCACAAAAGCCTACCCAATTAAGACTTAAAAACAGAACTCACCCTTCTCATAGACTGGTATCGAGGAGCATGGAGCTGCACCACATCTTTCTGTAAAAGCTCTATGGAACTTTCCAAAGAATAACTGGAGTCTCGCACACCTTTCAGGATATTTTCTTCATAATTATTTGTCATAACTGGTATAACCTCAGACACTTCAAAAAGTGCTGATTTTTTCTTCTAAAAGGAAAAAAAAAAAGTGTATTAACTTACTGGTAGCACATTGTCTCTTAACACCCAGAGTTCATAATACAATGTTTTGTAGCATTATTCTAACACAGCAAAATTCTTAACTGAAGCTGTTTCCATACAGAAAACACAGATTTTCAAACTAGGTGGATCCCTCTGTTCTTCCCTCAACCCCCTTACTTCCCAACCACACACAAATAGGCTATTATCAGAATGTTTAACTGCATGTTTTTTTAGCATTATGGTAACCATACCAAGAACTTATTTTGCACAGTATTTCTTAAACAATGAGAAAAACACACCAGATACCCCTGCAGTTAAAAAAACAAAACAGTGATTTACTCCTGATCCAAGTTCACTTAACTGGTTCTACATATAGCAAAATCAAACTCTCAGCAGTTTAAAATCAAGGCTCTAGGGTCAATTTCCATTATCCCTTCTGGGTATTATTTAACTACAAATGTCAATATTCAGAAGGAAAGGAAAGAAGGTCCACCAAACCTTCAAACTTAGTTAAGATCAAGAACTCATCAATTTAGGTTATAAAATTCATGAACTGCTCAAGACAACTGTCTGGATACTGTCCAAAGATTTCCACAGGTGTGAGAAGAGCTAGATGGTATAATTTGCAGCATCTGATAAATTAAATACAGAGATCTAGTCTATTTTTATCTCGTATTTCTAGTGAACCTACATTGTAATAGTGTCCATTAAAATCTGGTCTTATCAGTTCTGCAATTAACAAAAAAAGGAAAGAGCAAATCCGTGATATTCAATCTTGAGACAATCATTTCAAAACCACTTTCGAAGCCACTTTTTATGCTATACCTAGCAGCTATACTCGTATTAATATCTTAAATACTAATAACTTTAATAGTGGGAATAAATATGAGAAACTTTCAAATTAAAGATATACCCATGCCAAGATTTTTGAGTGAAATTAGCTCACAACGTAAGCACAAAATCAAAGCAGTGTTTCCTTAATATTCAAAACCTAACCTCATGTCAAATAGAAATTATCTAAAAAACTGTCCATTATTTTCAGTTGCCAAAAGTTTTTATCATGTTTTCCGTGACTACTCACAACTCATTATTTGCTGTCTTACTGTGGGATTAACTCTTAACACCAAAAAAACTGTACACTTCTTCTGGTCATGCTGTACTTCTAAAGACAAATTAACTATTGCAGTAATCAACTGCTCCTAAAAATAAAAGTGCATTCTATTTCACTAGATGTACCATGACAAAAGGTAAACTACAGCATGTAACCAGAAAGCTTTCAGCAAGTAAACATTTTGATTCCAATTACTACTTTCAAACATTCTATATACCTAGATAATCTTTAAATTCAGTAACCAAGTTCTCTATGTAACTCCACGTAAATAAAATTTATTGTAAAACAAAAATGCGAGTTTTACAATGCTACTCACCCCATGTTAACTAAAAGTGGATCCTACTCAGCTTTAGAATTACATTATTTCCCAACCAATGAGCACACAAGCCTTTCATTCATGGTTACACCCTAACTCCTTTGACTGAGGTTAATTACTTTAAGGGTCAAAGTTAAAGCATATAAATGGAGACTTTTGTCCACCACTCTTTAACCCTAACCATACACTTACAAAAAACCTTGTGCTAAATCACAGTAAGAACTTTAAATTACCTTCTCCTTGAATACAAAGGCAATATACATCTTGAAGTCAAACTGGTCAGCTAGAGATTCTTTTTTCTTTCTAAGCTGAGCACGTAGTCTGTTCAGAGCTTGTTTCTTCCGGGAGTTTGGGTCCCCCATTTTGAAATACAGGTGGTACTAAAGCCTTTGGAAACTGTCACTAAACTATGGGCACTTTTTCTTAAGACTCAAGTACAACAGAAACAAGTCATTTTTTTTCCTGCTAATATGATTGTATAGCTAAAATCACGACCGCAACCCAAAAACTGCACCTTCTGGCAATATTAGGAGACTGTCATATTACAGGGTCAATAAACAAAAGCTGCTGTCCAGTCATGTTTGGACAAGAATGGTTTAGGGTCAGATGGGAAAAAGGAAGGGAAGGAAGGAAGGAAAGAGAAAATACTTGAACTAACTTTTTGGAAAACACATTTGGCTTAACTGCCAAAATAAAGGTGGGGGAACGGATAAACCTATTAATAGGATTTAGGTGTGCAATAAAACACGGTTGACACCAGTCCAATCCTTAAAATCCATCCGGATCTTTTTTCCCTCTTTTTAGAGGAGTAATGAAAAGAAATGAGGAGGGGGACTGTGATCCTTACTTTCCAAATATCAAAAAAAAAAAAAAAAAGCCACCAAAATAACCCCCCCCAAAACCAAAACAGGGTAGGTGAATGAAACTGAAATATCCAATTGAACTTTACCCAGCCAGATTCATGGCTGTAGTACCTAATTAATTCTTAGTTATTTCAGATTTCACTATTGCTATGTATTATCAGTGCGTGTTATTGATTACACTTGGTGGTGAGCAAAGAGAAAAGTGCAAAATCGGTAGAGAAAGAAGGGGAGAGGTTCAGGGTTTCCCTGCAATCAACTACAGTGTATACCGGGGGCGGGCAGCTGTTGCCCAAAGGAGCCATAAGAAAAAACAGCGGAGTCATTACCAATTTCCCCATCACCCACTTTTTCACCATCAGGCGGCTGCTAATGCTGCTGCCAAGGAGAATCATGATGGCAGAAGAAAAAGGGGTATATATAATACGATCTAATAATGATTCCGGCTCTGTGGTTAGACCTGATTAATGCCCGGGATCCCAACACCCCAAGTCCTGCAATGAGTCCTACATTCCCCGAGGGACCGTTCCCTATGAATCTGCCAGCGTGCAAGACCGTGGAGAGTGAGACTTATCTTCTTGTGAGCATTGCTGAGGCAAAGGTGGCGGGTTCTTTCTCCCAAAGCCCAGGCAGTGCCCGGGGACCACCTGCCTTCCACCCCCCGGAGGTCCCACCCCCACCCTTTGCCTTCAGCGGCAGCGACTCACTCGCACCACGGGAGACACTGGATCACTCGGGTTTTCACTCATTTCATCGTGGAAACAATCCCCGCCCAGGTAGAGGAGGCGGGAGAGGGTAAAGGGGAAGGATCAGTGGGAAGAAAAGAAAATAGTTGCGTTAATATTAATTACTTTTTAAAGTATGCCCATCCCACCCCACCCAAGGAAAGAAAAAATAAAGAAAAACTAAGTTCCCGGATTCCGGATTCAGCTCTCACATTGAACAGACCATGTTTCCCAAGTTTGGATGGTTTAGGGCGGGGTCGTTAGTTGGCTTCCCGAAGGAACAGGGGAGATGGACCGGAGGCGGCTGGGGCGGGGTGGGTGACGGGGAAGTCCCCTCCCTGTCCCCGCGGAGACCGGGACTGGCGGACCGACTCTCGGGCGGGGTTCGGGCCCTCTAGCCGCAGCCTGCGGGCGGAGCGGTGGCGGCGGCGGAAGAGGCGGCGGCGGTGGGGGCGCTGCTCGCAGCACGGGCAGGAGCCATGTCAAGAGAAAACCACCAGCCAACTGAACCCCTCCATCCCCGCTGCAGTGCGCACTGTGACCGGGCCGCCCGCGCTGCTGCCGCCGCTCAGCCCCCACCTGGGACCCATAGTCTGGCTCGGCGCCCCGGGCGGCGGCGGACGGGAAGAACGCGGGGACGGCGGCGACGGCGAGAGAAAAGAGAGGAGAAAGGAGGAGGAAGGGGGAGGGGGGGTTGGATTTGTACTGGCGGCGGAGGGGGAAGAGAGGAAGGGTGGGGGGAGCCCTGCGCTAAAGGGGGTCTGTCAGCGAAGAAAACCCCCCAAAATAAAAAGTTATTTCAGTTCAAGCATCTGCTCTGGAGTTGCAGCACCATTTAAAGGCTATGGCAACCCACTCCAGTACTCTTGCCTGGAAAATCCCATGGACAGAGGAGCCTATTAGGCTACAGTCCATGTGGTCACAAAGAGTCAGACACGACTGAGTGACTTCACTTCACTTCACTTCTTGCAAGGAAACAACCCTCTGAAGATGGCAGTGCTGGAAATTTTGTTTGTTTAAAATTGTGTTCATGTATTTATTTATTTGACAGCAAAGTAGGATTTATTGGTGGGCATGAGTAACACAGGGACACCGCCACAGCCCTCGTGAGTGCAGGACCTGATGTTTTTCCGGGAGCTGCAGTTTGAGATGCATTTGACTCTGTAGCCACCTGGGATGAACTGCTCTTCTGCCACCATGCTTCCAAGTTCATCCTCACTACACTCAGTAAATCTCCAGTTCTTAGAGATGTGGATCTTCCCACAGCCAGAGAACTTGAACTTGGCCCTGTGTAGGTCCTCAATCACATGTTCTTTGTTCTTCAGCTTGTAACAGATGGGCATTATACCTTGTCCAGCGAGGACCCTGGTCACTGTGCCCAGGGGCTTTCCAAAGGCACCACCATACCTGTCTGGAGCCTACATTAGGGACAGCATGAGGCCATACATGAATATCTACAGGAAAGGGCTATCTGCAAGGTCCCTAAGGGAACCCCTAAAGCAACAGGCTACATATGCTATCAAGAGGTCTACTGTTTGTAGAAATGCAATGGCTACAATGGAATTTGTTTAAAACTTTTGCTTTTTCAAGTGAGCTCTGTACACTTTTTTAAAGTGTGCCAAAATAAACAGAGAGCCAGAAATCGGTTGGTTTTTCCAGCACTAACAACAGTATATGTAGCTAACATCTACAGAGTGCCTACATGTGCCAGATACTCTTTCCAGTGGCTCGTGTATATGAACACACTTAACTCAGGCCACCAATATCTGTTCTTGTTTCAACCAGATTCTGGTACAGGGCTGATTATTAAGACAAGTAGGTGAAAGGGTCCCTCCTCTGGTCTTTGTCCTTTAAAAGGACTTTACTCTGCCCCTTTCCCAGCAGTGCCCCTCACCATATAGGCCACGCAGTCCAAAGAGACAAGATAAAATTCCTACCTGGAGCCCACATTCCCCCTCTAGACTCTCAGTAGACAGCATGAAACCTGTTTCCCAGACCTGAGCTGCTTCTCTGGGAACTGATCATAGTCGAATGGATGTGAAATGAATGATTTAATTGATCAATTAACACACACAAATCTTGATGTCTAAGTTTGGGGGATCTCTTCTGATTGTCAAGAGAATTTTTTAACCCCCTGATTCCATATTTGTTTCCTGGAAAGGAGAAACTATCAAATTCCAATTCTGTAAGGTTTCTGATAAATTACACTACAGAAAA
>SJYX01004853.1:57477-127848 GCA_006410675.1 Oreotragus oreotragus | reverse complement strand
CAATCCCTCCCAGCATCAGAGTCTTTTCCAATGAGTCAACTCTTCGCATGAGGTGGCCAAAGTACTGGAGTTTCAGCTTTAGCATCATTCCTTCCAATGAAATCCCAGGATTGATCTCCTTCAGAATGGACTGGTTGGATCTCCTTGCAGTCCAAGGGACTCTCAGGAGTCTTCTCTAACACCACAGTTCAAAAGCATCGATTCTTCGGCGCTCAGCCTTCTTCACAGTCCAACTCTAACATCCGTACATGACCACAGGAAAACCATAGCCTTGACTAGACGGACCTTAGTCGGCAAAGTAATTAATGTCTCTGCACATTGCTTAAACACACTAAAAAGGCAGCTTTTAAAATTAACATTTTACTCTACATTAATTATGAATATTAGGTTGTATTTACCTAAGTTGTCTTTTAACTGTTTAAGAATGGATAGTTACTCCAGAAAGAAAATCTCTCAGGACTCAACATGAAAAAAATCCTTCTTAAATATTTTGTTAAAATCATTTTGTGTTGCCACCAAAGCAACAGAAAATAATTAAATTCCTTTGCATTTTATGATATAATTTACATAAGCAGTCATGCTATTGCTATCTGTAAATGTCAAGCATCCTAGTTTGGGCCTCCGGTGGTCACCTGTGTTGGGGTAATTATGATTTCAGTGTTGCGAGCCAAGGCTGAGTGATGACTTGGCAGTTCATTCAACACACAGGAGCTTCTGACTAATCCTTGGAAACGGACAGTGTGAACCTGGACCCAGAAAATGTCCCATCAGCCCTAAGAGTCCTGAGGAAATGCAAAGAGAAGGATCTGAGGCCAGCTCTTGGTGACCGCCCTTTCCCAGCCGCTGCCTACTCTGCAGTGGGTGTTCAGAGACCGACATCACCATGCTTGTGCCCCACACCACGAAGTTCTGGGCAAGCCCAACAACCTTTTCTTATTCTATCCCTGACTCCCAAATGTGAGACCTTGGACCATCTTATCTCTATCCGTACCTGGGTTCTTCCATCTTTATAAAAGTTCTTCTCCTCCATGTTAGGAAATGGTAAGGTTTATTGTGCTTGTAGTTTTGGCCACACGGCAAGTGAGATCTCATTTCCCAGACCAGGAATAGAACCTGTGTCCCTCTCCATTGGAAGTGAAGAGTCTTAACCACTGGCCCACCAGGGAAGTCCAGGAAATGGCTGTTTTGTAAAAGGCTTTGTGTTCACTGGGGAAGGCTCTTTCCAAACAAAAGATAATGCATCCATGTCTACATTTTTCTTTAATGTTAGGGAAGTTATGCTTTCCCTCTCTATATTCTAGGGAGTGTGGGAGTAAGTGGGAGGAGTTGGAAGGAGAAGAGCAAAGGGAACAGCCTCCAGATAGCTCAAGGACACAGAGAATAAAGTTTTTCTTGTTTCCTCCTGCTGGGCTTGCAATGCAGCAAAAATGACCTGTCTTTGGGCTAAATGAGGGGGCCTGGGTCAGCCACACAGACCTTTATAGATTTTATAGCCTTAATTGACTACATTAAAGTTAGCCATATTAATCAACACTTCATTGGTGTGTCGGGAGAGCCAGATTTTTTAAGTGCTTTGAAAATTTTGCCATGCCAGCTGGTGATGGCTTGGTTGCTGGGGTCACGTGTCATCATAAACCCAGAATCTAATATCAGGATGCTTGCTGGGATTTAACCACTGTTGTCCACTGGGAGATCCATGCAGCTTATGAGAGGTTCTTAAATCACAGGGAACAAAATTTTATGACTTGGAAAGAAGACAATGCAACCACTTTAAACCCGCTGCTTCCTGTTGGGAAGGAAATGAGTGGGGAGCTCAGGAGCCGCAGGGAAGTTTCAGTACCGACGACCATAAACTGTGAGGGTCCAGCCCAAGAAGAAACAATTTCCCCAGCACCAGGCTCAGGAGGGATGGAGAGAACAATGAAGGGAAGGGACTCTAAAGAAAGCTGTAAAACCAGAAGGAAAATTGGGAAAAGAAGTTCCTCGGGCAATTCATTAAAAGAGGAATTAATTTCAAGTCAGACTAAGCTGCCTCAGGTCTTCTCTACTGAAATGAGGTGGCTGCTCAGGGCGTTCATCCATTTCTGCATCCCGATGAGGTCTCAGAGATCCCAGGCGCTCTGGATTAAGACTCACACTGCCACATCTGTCAGCCTAGAGAGAGGTACAGTGGCTCAGACGGTAAAGAATCTGCCTGCTGGGTTGGGAAGATTCTTTGGAGAAGGGAATGGCAACCTACTCCAGTATTCTTGCCTGGAGAATTCCATGGACAGGGAGGAAGCTGCTGGGCTACAGTCCATGGGGTTCCAGAGAGTCAGACATGACTGAGTGAGTAACACACACATACAGACAGGGATGAAGAGGAAGTCGTAGAACAAGACAGTTTCTGGAGACCCGGAAAGGGAGCTCAGCAGAAGGCCCTCGGAGACCTCACGGTCTGGTGGGAGACTTTCCTTCCAAACAGAAAATCTGACCCTAGCTTATTCTCCTAATCTTGCAGATGGATTATTCAGCAACTTGTGGCTCAGAGAGGAAACGTTAAACAAACCCACAGAAACCAAACTGAAAAACAAAACAAACAATAAAAACAGCAAAGGAAAGCAAGCTACAGTGAGACTGGGGCAGTGTAATTCCTTAGACTGCTTTTCTCTTCTGTGTGCTGTGAAGACTAGAGAACAGTTAATGTTTATAATGAGCAAGATTTTGCAAAATCCTTTCTGAGGGCGCCTGCACACTTCAGGCTGCTGTGCTGCTCAAAATTTGATAGTTGAAGGGGTTTCTTCTTTCTCTTGAAGGGTGATTAGGATTGGGTCAGTATGGAAAGAGAAGCAAAAAGAGGACATTGAAAAATCTGGGTTGTCTTCATATCGGGATGCAAGAAAAATTCACTTAGTTCAGTTTTTCTTCCCAAGAGAGTAATCCATGATGTTTTCTCAGCTCATAGCCAAGTTATGAGTTTAAACGACTTTTATTAAAGTATGTATGAGAATGTTTAAACTCATTAGTGTATCCTAAGGCCACATAACATAAAACCAAGATGTCTAATAATACACAATTAAGGCAATAGAAAAAGAATGGCTATTCCAGAGCAGATAAAGGAGTATTTGAATAATCTGAACCTTTGTAAACAAATAAATCATCTTGCATCCTTGGGTGATAATAAAATTAGACAATAAACTGTAGGAATGGAGAATGTGTGTGATTGCACAGGACTACAGGGAGAAAAGGTTAGCTTGGCTTTGATCTTCATAAATGTTTTTAGTGATGTTTAAAATCGTAAGTGAAGGAATATACTACTGGCAATTGGGTAAAACAAAGCCAGGGCAATAAGGGTGGAAATGCCTGATATAAGGCTTAAAAAAAAAATAAAGACATAAGCTTTAGCTGAGAAGAGGGACTGAGAAGCTAATGGTACAACAGAAGCTGAAAATATCTTGTTGGAAAGCTGGAGCAGGTGGTGCACAATTAGAAAGGAACACCAATGGCACTATCCAAAGTGAAGAGAAACTTCTGACTCTACCGCTCATGGGATACTAGGTTCAGAAGTGATTTATTCATAGATGTACTCCTTCTGTCAATATTTATTAGTATCTGTGATATATCAGGCTTTGCTCTGGGCATGGAGGGCATCAGGGTAAATAAGACAAATAAGGTCTTTGCTACCATGAGGCTTATGTCCTGTGGAGAGTAGACTGAAAATAACTAAGCAAGCCCATAAAATGACAAGATAAAACCAGATAATCTCTGTGAAGAAATGACAATTGGATGATGGGATAAAATGTGACTGGGGTTGGTGACAGGGATAAGGACAGGGAAGGACTCTCTAGGGAGGCGAGTGGCATTTGAACTGAGATCTGAATGACGAGAAAGAGTGGAGACCTTGGAGAAAGACGTTCTAAACATCAGATATGTGCAGAGGTTTTGAGAAGGTCACAGGCTTACTGTTATGTGCAGAGGTTTTGAGAAGGTCACAGGCTTACTGTGCTTAAGAAACAAAAGGTCCAGCTCAAGATGGCAGAGTAGAACATCCTGAGCTTATCTCCTCCCATGGACACACCAAAACTGCATCTACAAGTTGAACAACTCCTTCTGAGAACAACCTGAAAATGAGCAGAACAGAACAGATTTTCCACAACTAAAGATTCAGAGAAAAGGTCACACCAGGATGGCTAGGAGGGACAGACACAATCTAGCCAGAACCTATTGCCTCAGTGTAGTCACCCACAAATGGGAGGGATATCACAGTTGTGGAGGTTTCCCACGAGGAGCGAGAAGTCTGAGCCCCACATTGGGCTCCTCAGCCCACGGAGCCCAATATCTGGCCTTGAAAGCCAACAGGGGCTTACGTCTGGGAGCGCCCGAGGGCTGTGGGAAACCAGGACTGTTTTGAGGGAGTCGCACACAAACTCACTTGCTCAAAGTCCCAGCACACTGGCAACAGCTGCAAAAGCACCTGGGTCACAGGAGAAGGAGGTTAATTGATAATTATAAGCACATGCTGGAGGAGCAGGGATTTGCTGCAACTTTCTCTCTTTGAAGGTGGAAGTACTGGCATGCTCAGTTGCTCAGCTGTGTCCAACTCTTTACGACCCCAAGACGGTAGCCCACCAGGCTCCTCTATCCATAGAATTTTCCAGGCAAGAATACTGGAGTGGGTTGGCATTACCTCTTTCAGGGGATCTTCCCAACCCAGGGATGGAGCCCACATCTTTTACATCTCCCACACTGGCAGGTGGGTTCTTTAGCACGAGCACCAACCTGGGAAAGAAGTCTTGGAGGAGGACTTTTTTTTTTTTTTAACTCTCCTTCCACATGAACCCAGAGACACACACCAAGACATAATTAAAATGTTCAGAGCTAGAGATAAAGAGGCAGAGACTGGAGTGATGCTTCTACAAGTCAAAGAACAGCAAGGCTATGGGACAATCACCAACAATTTGGGAAGAGGCTGGCCCAGATTCTTCCTCAGGGCCCTCAGATGGAACGGACCCTGCTGACACCTTGCTTTTGAACTTCCAGTCTTGGGACTGCGAACCAATACATTTCTGTTGTTTTAAGCCACCTTGTCCGCAGCACTTTGTTCCAGCAGCCTTAGGAAACAAGTATACACAGGTTAAGCCATTCGCCCAGAGCCCTACAGCTAGTGAAGCAGCGGAGGAAACGTGAGCCAGGTAGATTTCAGAGCTAATGCTGAGCCTCCCTCCCCTTGGTAACAGGTTCTGCAAGTAGCGCTGGGTTTTACATTGCTGTGTATGTTAAGTCACTTCAGTCATTTCTGACTCTGTGCAACCCCATGGACTGCGGCCCGCCAGGTTCCTCTGTTCATGGAATTCTCCAGGCAAGATTACTAGCGTGGGTTGCCGTTTCCTCCTCCAGGAGATCTTTCCAACCCAGGGGTCAAACCTAGGTCTCCTGCATTGCAGGTGGATTCTTTACCACTGAGCTATCTGGGAAGCCCAGGTTTTACGTTGGAAGGACCCTAATCAGACTCAGGGATGCTCAGAAGAGGAATCCAAGTTGCTTTCTCTGCTCCGCTCCGCTCTGCTTTGCATTGGTCAGGGTTCAGGCTGGCCACACGAAGTTAAGGCATGGGCAGCAAAGTCTGAATTGGACCACGTGGAGGCAATGAAGGTGAGCCCACCACAGTGTTGGACAAATGGTCACCCAGCGGCTCCCTGAATACCCGCTGGGACTCGGCCGGTGGTGGTGGGTGTGCAGGAGGCAAGTGGGCGCTGGGCTGGAAATCCTGCAGGGCCTCCTCTGGGCCCCATTGCCCCGCGTCTCGGTTTCCTCGTGTAGAGAAGGAAGACAACCCGACCCTCAGTGTATGGCACCAAGTGTGACAGCGGAAGGGACCACGCCAGGGCCTGAAGCAGGACCCTCGAAGGTGAGAGAGAGCAAGCGGGAGCCCTCCTTTCTGTCTCTTCCCCCGGCACCATGCACCACCAGTAGATACCGTGGGGTTTCTTTTTTCTTCCCTCTCCCTGGCTGTGCCTTAGCCAGTGACTTGGAAGCTCGAGTTTGGCTCTTAGTATGCTGCAGCCCTTCCTTACGCTTCCAAGTGGGATGATCTACATGAAAAATTAATCGTGTGTTTTCTCTTTTTTTTTTTCAAGTGGAGAAATTATTTAGGGCTTTGGGGAAGATGGGGCGGCTATTTGCTATGCAGCGGCTCATCCCCTTAGCCATCACCCCTGCCGTGTTCAGCAAATGATTCTTCTATTCTCTTCCCGGCAGGTGGTCTCGCAGCTACATGTGTTCGGCGCATCCAGCCGGGTGCTCCGGGGAGCGCGACGTGGCGAGGACTGCTGTTTCTAATTACTGCAGAATCAGGAGGCAAAGGCGGGAAGCGCTGCCAGCCTGGTGGGCCACTGTGGAAACAGACGGTCACAGTTACTGGGTTCCTGGGGCTGGCAGGGCCTGGCTACCTGACTGGTCACTTGGAAGTGAGGGTTCGCTTTTCCCCAAAACTCAACATCTGAATAACTGAAGGGGACACCACAATCGATCTCCGCTGTGGTATGCTCTTGGTTTTGCCCTAAGTGCTGGGGCTGGGCGGAGAAGGGGCGGTGGGGAGTGAGGACAGTACAAGTGGTGATGAACACAGCTCTGTCCTTCCAGAAGCTTCCATGATAGGTAGGGACCAGGACAGAGAAACAAAGACTAAGTAGCTCAATTCATCCATCTAATGGCTTTATTGAGAGCTGCCCTTGTGGAGTTTACAGTCAGTGGGGGAGAGAGAGAGGAATCCAATGCTGTCACGCATGTGCACCTGCTATTGTCAATGCAGTGCAACGTCAGGAGCTGGTGGAGCATAAATGGGGGCCTGGTTTGTCCAGGGGTCAGAAGAGGATCTCCGGACGAAGGGGGGCTATAAGCTCCATCATGATCATGGAAAAGAGAGGTTACTCTAGGAAGTGTTTGGAAAGAATGGAAACACTGTGTGGCATATGCAGGGGTGAAGAACAGGGATGTTAAGGGAGGCTATAAGCACCATCATGAGCATGGAAAAGAGAGGTTACTCTTGTTTGGAAAGAATGGAAACGCTGTGTGGCATATGCAGGGGTGAAGAACAGGGGTGTTAAGATGATTAGATGGTTTCTAAGTAACATCTAAGTAAGCAACAGGAGTAACTCAAAATCAAAGATGCTTTTTGTCAGATCGGGAGGTTGAGGGATGGGAGTCCATTTGCAGGGGAAGCAGTATAGAATGGGGCTTCCCAGTTGGTGCTAGTGGTGAAGAACCCTCCTGCCAATGCAGGTAGACATAAGAGATATGGGTTTGATCCCTGGGAAGATCCCCTGGAGGCGGGCATGGCAACCCACTCTAGTATTCTTGCCTGAAGGATCCATGGACAGAGGAGCCTGGTAGGCTGCAGCCTGTGGGCTCTCAGAGAGTCGGATGCAACTGAGCAAGAAGCACACATGCATGTCCAGCACAGAGTGTGGCAGCTCAGAGGGCAGAGGGAGGGACGGGCAGGTCTTCGGGAGACTGGGAGTCAAGGAGGGGCATGGTGTGACTTCTGTGTGACAAGGACTTGGGAGTGCTGTGTAGAAACTATTGAGCTGGAGGAAGGGGGCAGAGGGAGCAGATAGGAGACTAAAGCAGTGATCCAGGTGAGGGGTGATGGCAATCTGGACTAGAGTGGAAGCTGGGGATATAATGAGAAGAGGTCAGATTCCGGAGGAGTGTGAAGGCTGGATAATTGCTAATGGATCTAGCTGACTTGTTTCTGGATCTTTGTGCTCAGCTTGTTGACAGAGGGAGTCTTATGGGCCCAGAGCAGCCTCTTAATGAACCAAGCAGAGAAGCAGAAGGGCAGGGCAAGCGGTACCCAGCAATGCCCAGGCAAGCGAGTGGACTAAGCAAGACGTGGCGCGCGGATGGACTGTTTCCTTCACTCAGGCCAAATCATTTAATGATGTTCGCAGGAGCCCAAGAGGAAAGGGTTGTTATTCCAGGCTTCCATTTAAAAAACGGGGGCTCAGCGGCCGAGTCACTTGCCTAGGAAGACAGCTGGAAAAAAGGAAGAGACTGGATTTGACCTTTGGGATCCTGTCTGATTCTGAAGACTGTGCTGTAACTGCCAAGCCAGGCTCCCTGGGGCATAGAGAGAAATGCCCAGGTGGAGGCAAGGAGAGGTGTAAGGTCCTGGAAGTCCCCAGAGGAATGTCTGAGGAATGGGAAGGTGGCTAACAGGGCTGGTGTCAGGGAGAAGCTGGTAAAGGGAAGTGGGAGCTGGCTTTGCCGTTGCTGGAGGGACCTTGCTGCCCAGGATCGGGCTGTGAGGGAGAGGCAAGGTCGGTCCAGCAAAGGATGGCAAGTGGCTGGAGGACGGCTGTGGGTGGGAGTGGGGCCAGGAGACTGTGGGCTCTGCAGTTAGAGGGACGCTGCTGGTGGCGCCATCTTGGGCAGTTACCCTCTCGGAGCCTCCGCTCCCCATATGATCATGGCAGCAGAAACTAAGGGGTGTGTGTGTGTGTGTGTGCTTGTGTGGGTGAGTATGTGTATATGTGTAGGCTCAGTCGTGTCTGACTCTCTGCGACCCCATGGAGTGGAGCCCACCAGGCTCCTCTGTCCACGGGTTTTCCCAGGCAAGAATACTGGAATGGTGGCCATTTCCTTCTCCAGAGGATGTTCCTGACCCAGGGATCGAACCCACGTTTCCTGCATTGCAGGCGAATTCTTTACCACTGAGCCACCACCCGGGAAAGGCGAAGTTAAGTTACACTGTGTTAAACCATCACCGCAGAAGGTGATTCTTTTCTGCGTTCCTTGTTCACCGTGGCCTGGCGTCAGGGCTGCTGCTCCATGCCGTGCTCACGGTGCGCCAGAGTGATAGAGCAGCCCCTGCTGGTGGGGACAGAGAGGAGGAGAAGGGGAGGGAGAGCGAGAATGGGACTGTCATTATCACTGTCCCAGTGAATGGGAGAGGAGTATTGGATTGGCCAAGAGGTTTGTTTGGGTTTTTTCAGACAAACCAGACTAAACATTTGGCCAACCCCAATATAATCCGCCACCCTGGTGAAGGGAGTAAATATTTGAACAACACCGGTGCCTCAGTCAGTAAGGAATTTGCTTGCAGTGCAGGAGACAGGGGTTTGATCCCTGGGTCTGGAAGGTCCCCTGGAGAAGGAAATGACAACCCACTCCAGTAGTCTTGCCTGGAGAATCCCATGGACCGAGGAGCCTGGCTGGCTACAATCCATGGGGTCTTGAGAGGCAGACATGATTCAGTGATTAAACCACCACCATCATCTAGCCCCGTGCCTGCCTTGAGGCCTTCAGAAGCACTTCCCGTAGCATCCTGGCACACGGTGAGAGCCCCAGATGAAAGCCACTGCTGTTAGCAACAGGGTGTAGTGTCCTGAAGGGCAGTTTGCTGGCTGTACCTAGGAGAAGCTCCGTCTCTCTCACGGAGTAGCTTGTCACTGCAAAGGTGAAGAAGCAGTGGAGCCACGGGCTTGCTTTTTGAGCAACAGCCCCTGGGTGAGCAGAGACCCCGCCCCTCCCTGACAGCCCCTTGTCCTGGCCTGCCTCCGGCCTCAGGACATCCTGAGCTCCTCCTCTGTGGGGTTCATAGCCCGGTTCACATCTTTCCTTCCCCACTCAGTTCCTCTCTCCTCCAGGCACTTGCCTGCTCTTCTGCATATATTTTTCTTCAAAATTTTAACAGAAACTTGAGTCAAAATCTTCTATAAACAAATTTTGGTCAAGAGCTCTAGCTAGTCACGTTGCACTGGAGTGACGATCCCTTACTTTCAAGAGTACAGAGTGGGGAGAAATTTGCCTCCAGCTTGGTGTCTAATTGAAGAAAAGAAAAAGGGAAGAGTTGAGGCACTTTCAGCTTTCACAAACCCGGGAAGTCATCTCTGAGTGCGCCCATCACCGTCGTTTCTGGTTGCAGTGAGTACGTGCCCTTGCACTGTGGTCCTAGGATGGATACTGCACACAGATTCACACACACAAAACATTGGGATGGGCACAGTCTAACTAGGAATCCACAGTTTAAAAGAATCACAGCGCTGCTACTTAGATACCCGTCAGGGTGCATTTTATCCAGCCTTGTAGTGGTAGCTGAGAAAGGACACTTTTACTTACCTGGGAGGGAGGAGAAGTAAGAAGATTTGGTAAGTCAAGGATGGAAGGAGGAGAAAGAACCAGTTAGGAGAAGAAAATGCCCACAATTGGCTTTGATTTTTGCCTGGACCACAGATTCAGTGATTCTCAAGGTGTTTTTTCCTCTCTGTCTCTCTTTTTTTTTTTAATTTTGGCCTTACAACAGCCAAACTTCTCTATAGCCTTGAGAAGTAGAAAGAACTGGTATGTTTATATGTTTTTTCATACACAAGATAAGTGAAGTTCAGTGAGATTAATGATTGAGTTGAAGACACAGTCAGTAAATGAGAGAGGCCAATATAGTTTGACTCTTTGCTACATGTCATTTTTTTAAAATTACTACAAGTAGCCTCTAGAAGATGAACATAGGTTTTATTTTATTTATTTAACTTTTAATGGGTCATTTAAATTTTATTCTCCATACATTTATAAATATTCTGTTATGAACACATATCATTTTTATAACTGGAAAAATTAGTGCAGAGAGATAATGGGTCATTATCTTTTTAATAATGTTGTTATTCCTTAGTCACTTCAATACTGTCTGACTCTTTTGCAATCCCAGGACCTGCAGCCCACCAGACTCCTCTGTCCAAATACTGGAATGGGTTGCCATTTCCTCCTCCAGGGGATCTTCCCAACCCAGGGATCGAACCCATGTTTCTTGTGTCTCCTGCATTGGAAGGCAGATTCTTTTTACCACTGAGTTACCATTCTTTGGGGAAGCCCCAAAGAATACTAACTAGTACCTAAAGCTCATGTATTAACAAATCTTGTCAACATCTCTGTTTGTCAGATGGTGGCTGCAGCCCTGGACCAATGAACCTAGNTCGAACCCATGTTTCTTGTGTCTCCTGCATTGGAAGGCAGATTCTTTTTACCACTGAGTTACCATTCTTTGGGGAAGCCCCAAAGAATACTAACTAGTACCTAAAGCTCATGTATTAACAAATCTTGTCAACATCTCTGTTTGTCAGATGGTGGCTGCAGCCCTGGACCAATGAACCTAGGCTTAACTGAAATAATTGATTGCAACTCAGGGTCAAAAGTTAGCCTCCACTAAACTTGCTTTCTGTTACCTTTGCTCATTCCTCAACAAAATCATCGGAACCTACCTAAAATTCCTAAGGAAGGAAGGAACAATGGTTCCTCAAAACCTTTGTTCAAAAAAATTTTTTTCTAAGACATCTCCATTTACATGAGAACCTTTTAATAATGCTTTTGTGATGTGGGAAGAGGGGGGTAGATTGGTGGAAAGCATTGAAGGTGGTGGTGAAGGTAAAGGGATTGGGTCAATCAGTAGAGAAGTTAGCAGGGAGGCAGGAAGAGAAAGGTCTGCATGCCGGACTTGAGGAAGAATTGGGGTTTGAAGTTATTTCCAAAGCAACATCTCGTAAGGCGAGAGGAAGTGTTTCTGTGGTGTGTTGTGGTGAGTTATGGATAGAATCACTTTTAATAGACAGTCAACCCTCAGGATTCGTGGGGGATTGATTTGAGGAGCCCACAAATCCACAGATGCCCACGTCCCTTCTATAAAACGGTGGACTACAGTGAATACAGCCACCCCCGTGTGACCTCATGGGTCACAGCCATGGATCAACCAAGCTTGGATCAAAATTTCGGGTCTGAAACCCACGGATACAGAGGGTGGACGGTACTTTGCGAGATACCAGTGAAGATGAGCAGTTCCCTTTTAGTTGCGTGCGGGCCCCACACACTGTGATTTTGTGTGTGGCTCTTTACGTAGACTCATTGTGTAGACCTCTGGGTTTTATTAGGCTCACACTGATGTTTGTGTTTGCTGTCAAAGTTCTGGGGAAGCAGGTGGAAGGACAGGCAGATGAGTGTCGTCGAATTGATCCATTCCCTTCTTAGTTCTGTCCTAGAATTCTTTATTTTAGTTTTTCCATGAGGAAAAATTTAAATCTGCTTAAACTTTCCTAAAGGAGGTAAAACCTGCTATGACTTTTCTATAAAGTAAGTATATTTCTGGTTAGGGGTTAGGATGTACATGGATGGGCCTTAAATTTCCCTTGTAAACAGCTCATCATTTTAATACTAAAATAATAACTCCGGTGTACTACTTCATAGATAAGAAAATTGAAGCACATGATCCAACCCCTAAAAATATATTTAGGCTAGCCTGATGTTATATGGAAGCCAGCATGATCATCTTCATTAAATAACTAACTTCCTGAGTAAGCATTTCACAGGCCTGGTAACCCTTTGAAGTCGAGCTCCTTTTATCTCCATCTTAGAGATGAGAAGAGTAAGGTCACTCCCTTGTTTATAGTCGCACAGGTAATAAGATAGAGTGTCCCAAACTAGCCCACCTGTCTGCAGAGCCCACACTCTGAATGTCTACCTTGTACCTCAGTTATCTTGTATCAACAAGTTACTTTGTCGATAACCCAGTTAACTACTCATTGATCTAGACTCTATGTGGTCACTGATTAGTTCTGTCTACTAGTAGGACCATTTCATTATCTCTGGAGAAGGAAACGGCCACCCACTCCAGTATTCTTGCCTGGGAAATCCCATGAACAGAGGAGCCTGGCTGGCTATAGTCCATGGGGTTGCAAAGAGTTGGACACAACTGAGCAATTAACGCTCCACTGCTAGTTGGACACATTTACTGTAATTGTTATAATATTCATAACCCAATCTATTACATCAGTATAATCAAGAGAACTTTTTTAAAAAAAAGGTCCATTGGTAGGTTAATGAATCACTTTTAGATTAATTAGAATTTGCTAATTAACTAATTTAAAACCCCTGCTTTCAAGAAACTTAGAACCTAGTGAAAATGCCAGATGATAAATATTTGCAAAAAATAAACATACAATTACAGATTCTGATAGTGATTAGTTCTTTGAGGGTGAATTTCGGTAGTGGGGATGGATGGGGAGAAAACAGAGTGGCCAGGAAGCAGTTAGCTGCATCAGAGCCTGTCATCCATCCGTGCAGAAGTTATGCACGTCCTGTAGGTGGACAGCATTGTGCCGAGTGCCACAGAGGAGAGGAAGATGAATAGGAGACAGTCTTGCTTTCAACAGGAACTCAGGGGAGGAAACACAGGCATACAAATAACCATAAAAACATGAATGGAGATGACATGGTGATAGTGATGATTATAAGAGCTAACGTTTCTTGGCACGGTTTGAAATACTCTACATGGATAATTCGTTAATCCTTAAAACAATCCTATGACATAAATACCATTATCTGCAAATAGTCAAAGAGGACATGGAGAGCAGTTGAGCATGGGTACGTCTCAAGTTTGACTCGGGGCCAGGAGATGAGGCGATGGAGGCTGACTTGAAGGGATGACTAGAAGAAGGCAGAAAGGGGAGGATAAGATGTGATGAGTGTTCAGAGAAGGGGGAGCAGACTTCTGGCTGAAGGAAGGTGGAGAAACCTCCTGCAGGAGTGGGTATTGGACATAGGCTTTGAAGGATGGGGAGAATCCAGTAGGCAGATCCTGGGCGGCAAAGAGAGTGGGGGTATGTGATGGATGTGGGGGCTGGGCACAGATCTCCCAGGTGGCTGTGTAGGGCTGTGGTTCCTACACCCGGCAGTGCTTCAGCAGCCTGAAACTTTTTATAAATACAGATTCCTGGGATCCACCCCAGTAAGTCTCAGTAAGTTCGACTCAGGCCTGGGAACACTCATTTTTCAAAACACCTGCGTGTCTTCTCCTTTCCTGGATGAGTGTTTGGAAGCGTTAGTGGACCCATCACGTGGGATAATTGCTTGAGGCAGGGTGCGGCCAGATTCGGCAGGGTGTGCGCTTGGGACCTCTAAGCTTGCTTTATAAAGTGGGGGTCAGCTAAGAAGACTCATCAGTGGAGCCAGGCTCCAGGAAGGCCAGTCTGATCCAGAATGCTGGGTCCCTTAGGAACCTGGAGGCAAGAGGCCTAGTTAGTGGCTAGTTAGTTGTCTGTGTAAGAGGTGCGTGGTCTGAGGCGGTGGCAGTGAGTGTGACCCGAGAGCCCGGTGAGTCATGGGACAGAGCTACCAGGATTTGGTACCAGACGGACGGGGAGCGGGCGGGGAGCAGCAGGGCAGTGCCAGGGGCTGGCCCGACACACGGACGGGGAGCGGGTGGGGAGCAGCAGGGCAGTGCCGGGGCCGGCCCGACACAGTGTCTTTAGCGNGTGAGTGTGACCCGAGAGCCCGGTGAGTCATGGGACAGAGCTACCAGGATTTGGTACCAGACGGACGGGGAGCGGGCGGGGAGCAGCAGGGCAGTGCCAGGGGCTGGCCCGACACACGGACGGGGAGCGGGTGGGGAGCAGCAGGGCAGTGCCGGGGCCGGCCCGACACAGTGTCTTTAGCGAAGTTTCTACTCCACAGGGGAGAGGAGGGACGAGTTGGCCGATCAGAGGCCTGGCCTCCTCATGGGAGTAGTGTCTGGTCTAACCCTTGTCTTCACTATGTCCCTAAGGACTCTCTCTCGAAGAGGCTTTCCAAATGTCTTAGAAACTCAGTTAAAAAGTGAAAGTGAAGTTGCCCAGTCGCGTCCGACTCTGTGACTCCATCGACTATACCGTCCGTGGAATTCTCCAGCCAGAATACTGAAGCGGGTAGCCTTTTCCTTATCCAGGGGATTTTCCCAACCCAGAGATCAAACCCAGGTCTCCCGTATTATGGGTGGATTCTTTTCCAGCTGAGCCACCAGGGAAGCCAAATCCTCTAAGCTGAAAGGACAGATTCTTTAGTTGTTAAAATAAGAAAGGAAGGTAGATACAGGAATGATGATGCCATCAAGACCAAGACAGAGGGAAGACCTATCTGCTGAGTGATTTGTTTCGGCTCAGAAATAGTCATACAGCAGTTTCAGCCAGATGGCAATAGGATCAACAATGCCACAATGAGAGCGATTGGGCACCAACTCGGGGTAAAGACTGAGTCGGAAGCTTCATCTCACTTAACTCGTGCCCTGGCCCTAAGCGATCCTAACTGGAGTCTTCTTAGCTCTAGTTATCAGATGAGGAACATCCCTGGTGGTCCAGTGGCTAAGACCCCACACTCCCAGTGCAGGGGGCCCAGGTTCATCCCTAGCTGGGGAATTAGATCCCACAAACTGTGACTAAGAGTTGGCATGCTGAAGACCCCACCTGCTGCAACTGAGATTGAAGGTCACACATGCCACAACTAAGACCCAGTGCAGCCAAGTAAATAAATAAATCTTTTTAAAAAAATGATAAAAAAAAAAAAACAAAACCCTGAAGCTTAGATAAAACCTACTCAAGGTCCCACAGCACATGAATGGCACGGCCAAGATGCCGTGTTAGCCCTGGTGGGGCCATGCTGCCTGAAATGGGATGCTGCCCGAGAGGGGTATGAGGATAAGATAGAGAGGGACGAGCGCTGGGTCTGGAGCCAGAACACCCAGGCCCCAATCCCAGCTCTGGTGGGTTGCTCCAAACTACTTTTGTTCTCACCCAGCCTCCAGGGGTGCTGAAACAGAAGAGACATCAAGAATGCAAGATGTCCTTCTGCCTACCTCTGCAGGGAGAAGCTGCCATGCTAACACTTAAGAATTTAAAGTGCGCAGTCTCAGTGGAGGGTGGGAGAGACAGGTGTACACAGATCTGTTCTGCTCAGCAATCTCTGAGGGCCAGCTCTGGGCTTGGAATTGTGCCTCGTAGGCATCAAAAGGTTCTTGATGATTGCTCCTTATTTGGAGGAGCAGAGAAAGTACATGAAATATGAAAGTCAACATTCCACCCCTGCAGCATGAGGAGCAATGAGAATGAACAGTACGGTGGAGACGTCCTTTTCCACAAACTTCAAAACCTGGGAGACGGCTGGATCAACAGGCCGTCATTTTGAAAAGAACTGAAGGGCAGGAGTATGATGCCCTATTAGTAGGGTGCCTGGGTATGCTAGATACAAATCATATTACCACTGAAACAACTCCCTTCCATCCCAAGATACCTGGTTTTGGCTTGGGGACAACAGAAAGCTGCTTTAGAGGAATATGGAGGGTCAATGGAGAAATAACTCCTTTAGTTTCCTCTGAATTCTGAGCTGGGGAGCCAGCCCATGTACTAGTTCCCCTAAACTAGAGGGGGGACAGAAAAGGAGGAGGAAAAACTGCCTCTCAGTCGGAATTTGCTTGAGAACGCGGCTGAGTTTGCCTCCTTTTCACTCAAGGTGAAATTTGAGGCAAGGTTGTCCTGAGGCTCCTAAGCAGTGGAGGAAGAATGTTTATTGATTGAGTTCATGCATTTTACAAGGGCAGAAATGCCCTGGATTACTCTGAATCTATTTTAGTGTGTAATTGTTTCTTATAAGTAAGTATTTTGTTTTTCAGCATCAGTTCCACGTAGCCTGTGCACATGCTTAGCTGCTCAGTCATGTCTGACTTTGCGACCTTTTGGATAGTAGCTCGCCAGGTTCTTCTGTCCATGGGATTCTCCAGGCAAGAATACTGGAGTGGGTTGCCATGTTCTCCTCCAGGGAATCTTCCCGGCCCAGGGATCGAACCCACATCTCCTGTGTCTCCTGCATTGGCAGGTGGATTCTTTACCTGCTGAGCCATCAAGAAAGCCCCTCTACATAGCCTGGTGCCCTTCAGTTGCCTCAGGCATGTATTTTGTTTTTCTAAACAAGAAACCAAGAAAAGTTAGGGGAGATGTGTAACCCTCTTCCTCTGCAGGTTCCCTTCGCCCCGCCCCGTCCCGATCCAGCGGTGAAAGCTCTCTTGCCCAGCCTCTTGCCCAGATACTGCCTGAGCTTGGGGTTGCTGTGGTGTACGCCAGAGCTGCTTATTTATCCTGCATGGTCAGATGGGGTTCATCTCACCTCACCAATAAATGCAAAACTGTTATGCCTCTGTGTGTTGTGATTTGTAGCGCTCAGGGTTGATAGGACATCTACAAGACTGTAGGATCAGATCTGCCCACCTGGTACTTACATGATTCATTACAATCTGGGTGTGAGTCTTGACTCTCACTCTTCATCCACCCTTTATTGAACACCTACCATGAGCCAGGCACCATCTCGCTGATCTGAAAAAGCTGAAGGACACCCTCAGCTCTTAAAAGCCCAGAGTCTGGAGGGCAAGACGGACACAGGAACATGCATTTGCAGTGCAAAGAAGTCGGGGATGGACACGAAGCTGTCCAGGGGCAAGTGGACACCTGCTTCTGAGGGCCACGAAAGGCTATCTAGAAGAGGGAGAAGGTCATTTCTCTGGATCTTAAAGGACCCACTGGGTGCTTCTCACATGGTCTAGGTTGGAGACCCCTCCCTAAGGTTACCCTGTGTGGGAGGGGAATGACTGAGTGAGGGGGGCCTCGAGCAAAATTGGGGCTCTGTGATAGGAGACAGGGAAATGCATGTTAGGCAGGCAAAACCAGGAGCAGAGTTTTACGTCTTGAATTCTCAATAAGATGTGAATTCCCTGAGCTGGCAACCTGGACTGTGGACTGGTTTTCTTTTTTTTTTAAGTATTATTATTATTATTTTTTGTATTTGGCGGCGCTGAGTCTTCACTGTGGTGCGCGGACTTTCTCTAGTTGCAGCAAGTGGGGGCTACTCTCTTGCAGGCCGAGGGCTTCCCATCGTGGCGGCTTCTCCTGCTGCAGAGCGCTGGCCCTCGAGGGCTGGCTTCAGTAGTTTCTGTAGTGGCGGCATGTGGGATCTTCCCAGACCTGGGATTGAACCCATGTCTCCTGCAGATTCTCTACCACTGAGCAACCAGGGAAGCCCCGCCATGGTTTTGTCTTGACTCCGTGACATAAACACTTGCTGCAGAATCAGGTCTTCAGCCACAGTGCGGGGCCACCTGAGAAGCAGCCATCAGCGCCGACTCGGCTGAGAAGCGGCTGGGGAATCGCCCTTGAAGTCTGACCTTCTTGGCCTCTCCCCGGCTCTCTGTGCCCTGGGGGCAGTAGGCACTTTGAGCCTGTCCACCAGGGGGCGCCCTCACCGTCCCGCTAGGGGGCTGCTGTCTCCGGAGACCCAGCGGAATCCACATCCTGATCCTCACCGCCTCCCCCAGCCAGACAGGGCCGGGCATAGCCACATAGAGAACCCCCTCAGTTAGAGTTAAAACGTCTTCTGATGCACGGGAACTGCTGCTGTAAGGAGCTGCAGACACGGCCTTGTCGTTAATTAAAGTGACAGGAAACTATTCAGCCCTCAGCTCTGAGCTGTCTCTTAACAAATGATGGAGGTACTCAGGGTTTTCACACTTCATGACTCAAGGCGGACAGGGAAGGGGAGTGGGCTGGGAGTGCAGCAGAGATAAGCTCTTGGAGCAGGGAGGGCTTCGGAAGCAGCCTTTCAGCAGCCGAGGTCAGAGCCGATGTCACGGATGACCCAGGGTCTTTAGTACCAATTCCAGGGGTTCCTCCGTTAAGGGAGTCTGAGGGGAAAGCGCTAGGTCATGGGCTGGGAAACTGGAAGTCAGGGCCCAGGTCTGCTTGAGTCGGCCGAGTCACCTGGGACGGGTCACTGTCTGCATCTCCGTTTCCTTATCATGGCCTGGTTGACCCATGAGGAGAGCTGTGAGGGTCACTCGGGGTTTTTGGTGCTCAGAGCTTCATCTCTTTCCTCATCAGTAGATGAGAGAATTGGGCTTAGTCTCAAGGGCTTATCCAGCCCCCAAATCCAACTGCTATTTCAAAAAATGAAAAATTATGATACAAATAGTTCACATCATTATTGCTGTTGTTATTTCAAACTGGGAAGATTTTGAGATCTTCTACTAAGTCTTTCAAGAAAGAAGCCCTCTGGTTTAGGAAGTTGTTTGTCAACTATGGGAAAATTATCTAACTGTACCTTCACGGCTTTCTCCTGGAATGCATAGAAAGCGTTGTGAAAAGAATGCTGCATTCAGAGGTCTGGTGGCTCAACCTTTGGATCTCGGACAAATCACTTAAACTCTCAGGGTCTCAGTTTTCTCATTTGTGAAATGGGTTAATTCTTGCAGGCAGTGTGAAGCTCTGAAGTCAAAAGAAAATATTCTATGCTGAAGAGCTTTGTCAACTTTAAAGTTGTTCGTCAAAACTGAAAAATGCTGTCTGACGTACCTCTCCCCTGACTAGTGCTTTGAGCTCCGTTTCCTTGTCTGTAAAACTGAGGTCATAAGAGTGCCTGTAGTGTGGGGTCATTCTGGAGCTGAAGCCAGGCACTGCTTGTGATGTGTCTGATACGGGGCCGGCTCCTGGCGCGAGCAGAATTCGTGTTTGTTCTTCCTCTTCTAAAGATGCAAAGCTCTGTCACCAGGAAAGTTTGAAGCCTTGTTAGCAAAAGATTCCATTATAAACACTCTGGTGACTGTCACCTCTGGAGAGGATCTAAGAATTAAAGCAGCCTTAGGTCACCTGTCCAGTCCAGCAATTCACAAGCAGATAGAGATCCTTAAAGAGACAGCTCAAGCCCTCTAGCCAACTGTCATGCAGCCAGCAGTCTATTCTGACCTTTCTGGGCTTCCAGTCAGGACAAGTGAGGTGGTTGTTTAGTCGCTCACTCGTGTCTGACTGTTTGCCACCGCACGGGCTGCAGCCTGCCTGGCTCCTCTGTCCATGGAATTTTTCAGGCGAGGATACTGGAGTGGGTTGCCATTTCCTCCTTCAGGGTATCTTCTTGACCCAGGGATGGAACTCATGTCTCCTGCCTTGGCAAGCGGATTCACGGGGCCATCAGGGAAGCCTGGGCAAGTGAGGAGCAGATGACAAATGGTGTGAAGCCAGCGGAGGGGACCCTCAGGGACCTACCTCCCATATGGGGCTCTCTCCACCTTGCTGGCTTAGTGGCCCCTCTGTGGAGGGTTGTACCACTGACGACCTGAGGCGATGCCAAGTAGCCTTGCTAGCAGAGAGCCCCATGGTGACCACAGTAAGTTAGCACTGACAGTTCTGTGTGGAGCAGGCCATCAATCCTGGTTTGTTAGGACAGCCTCCGCACTGAGTGGCGCTTTGCACTGGCTCCAGAAACCTCAAACTACCCTGAGTGAAAGCGCGATTGCTTCTCTTGGGCAACTGCTTGGAGTCTTTGAGATTTTCTTTGCCTTTGGCAGATATTCCCAATTCTACCTGCCTGGTCCCATTTCCTTCTCCATCATTCGACTGTGTGGGCTGCTGACCTTGTTCTTCTCTCTTCATGGCCCATTGGCAACCCCATCCACCGCCTTGGCTCTAACACCCCATCATGTTGATGTTACCGGATCTTGTATCTCCATCCTCGCCTCTCTCCTGAGTTACCTGCCCCTATCTCCGGTTGTCTACTAGACAGATTCACCTGCATGTCCCACATGAACCTCATATCCCAAACAGCCCAGATCTCACTCGCTGTTTCTCCTGCATTTTGGTCTACATTTGGGAGCCAGATTATATGTTTCACAGGATGGTATTTCATCCAAGTCTATAAAATGACTCAGGAGACTGTAGCTCAGAGGATGGGCATGATACATATTCCTGGAGGTTTTATTTTTACAGGAAAGCAAGTAAAATACCATAGAATAGGATACAAAATCTATATTTAAAATTAAGGTGGAACTTAAGACTTTAAAATAAAGTGTCTGCAAAAGCTGATTTAGACTATACCCCCCAGTTACCCATGGGGTGCAAATGTGTTCTTTCCGTAAAGAACTTGAGTTACCTTGGACTGGAACATAGGTAAGCAAAGTCATCTGTAGGAGAGAGAATGAAAGAGTTCCTAACCAGCAGCCCTCAGTGGTAACTGACTGTGTTAGCTGGGGTTGGCTAGCCCTGGAGCCCCAGGAAAAGGAGTGTACTCCCATGCACTGACCGCAGAAGGGGAAGTCTTGGCCAGGAAACGTCTGGGCCTGTGACAAAGGCCTGTGTAGTGTGAAAACTATAGGCCAGTCTGATCCAGAATGCTGGGTCCCTTAGGAACCTGGAGGCAAGAGGCCTAGTTAGTGGCTAGTCAGTTGTCTGTGTAAGAGGTGCGTGGTCTGAGGCGGTGGCAGTGAGTGTGACCTGAGAGTCATGGGACAGAGTTACCAGGATTTGGTACCAGACGGACGGGGAGCGGACGGGGAGCAGCAGGGCAGTGCCAGGGGCTGGCCCGACACATGGACGGGGAGCAGATGGGGAGCAGCAGGGCAGTGCCGGGGCCGGCCCGACACAGTGTCTTTAGCATGCGGTGGCAGTGAGTGTGACCTGAGAGTCATGGGACAGAGTTACCAGGATTTGGTACCAGACGGACGGGGAGCGGACGGGGAGCAGCAGGGCAGTGCCAGGGGCTGGCCCGACACATGGACGGGGAGCAGATGGGGAGCAGCAGGGCAGTGCCGGGGCCGGCCCGACACAGTGTCTTTAGCAAAGTTTCTACTCCACAGGGGAGAGGAGGGACGAGTTGGCCGATCAGAGGCCTGGCCTCCTCATGGGAGTAGTGTCTGGTCTAACCCTTGTCTTCACTATGTCCCTAAGGACTCTCTCTCGAAGAGTCTTTCCAAATGTCTTAGAAACTCAGTTAAAAAGTGAAAGTGAAGTTGCCCAGTCGCGTCCGACTCTGTGACTCCATCGACTATACAGTCCGTGGAATTCTCCAGCCAGAATACTGAAGCGGGTAGCCTTTCCCTCCTCCAGGGGATCTTCCCATCCCAGAGATCAAGCCCAGGTCTCCCGTGTTATGGGTGGATTCTTTTCCAGCTGAGCCACCAGGGAAGCCGAATCCTCTAAGCTGAAAGGACAGATTCTTTAGTTGTTAAAATAAGAAAGGAAGGTAGATACAGGAATGATGATGCCATCAAGACCAAGACAGAGGGAAGACCTACCTGCTGAGTGATTTGTTTTGGCTCAGAAATAGTCATACAGCAGTTTCAGCCAGATAGCAATAGGATCAACAATGCCACAGTGAGAGCGATTGGGCACCAACTCGGGGTAAAGACTGAGTCAGAAGCTTCATCTCACTTAACTCGTGCCCTGGCCCTGAGCGATCCTGACTGGAGTCTTCTTAGCTCTAGTTATCAGATGAGGAACATCCCTGGTGGTCCAGTGGCTAAGACTCCACACTCCCAGTGCAGGGGGCCCAGGTTCATCCCTAGCTGGGGAATTAGATCCCACAAACTGTGACTAAGAGTTGGCATGCTGAAGACCCCACCTGCTGCAACTGAGATTGAAGGTCACACATGCCACAACTAAGACCCAGTGCAGCCAAGTAAATAAATAAATCTTTTTAAAAAAATGATAAAAAAAAAAAAACAAAACCCTGAAGCTTAGATAAAACCTACTCAAGGTCCCACAGCACATGAATGGCACGGCCAAGATGCCGTGTTAGCCCTGGTGGGGCCATGCTGCCTGAAATGGGATGCTGCCCGAGAGGGGTATGAGGATAAGATAGAGAGGGACGAGCGCTGGGTCTGGAGCCAGAACACCCAGGCCCCAATCCCAGCTCTGGTGGGTTGCTCCAAACTACTTTTGTTCTCACCCAGCCTCCAGGGGTGCTGAAACAGAAGAGACATCAAGAATGCAAGATGTCCTTCTGCCTACCTCTGCAGGGAGAAGCTGCCATGCTAACACTTAAGAATTTAAAGTGCGCAGTCTCAGTGGAGGGTGGGAGAGACAGGTGTACACAGATCTGTTCTGCTCAGCAATCTCTGAGGGCCAGCTCTGGGCTTGGAATTGTGCCTCGTAGGCATCAAAAGGTTCTTGATGATTGCTCCTTATTTGGAGGAGCAGAGAAAGTACATGAAATATGAAAGTCAACATTCCACCCCTGCAGCATGAGGAGCAATGAGAATGAACAGTACGGTGGAGACGTCCTTTTCCACAAACTTCAAAACCTGGGAGACGGCTGGATCAACAGGCCGTCATTTTGAAAAGAACTGAAGGGCAGGAGTATGATGCCCTATTAGTAGGGTGCCTGGGTATGCTAGATACAAATCATATTACCACTGAAACAACTCCCTTCCATCCCAAGATACCTGGTTTTGGCTTGGGGACAACAGAAAGCTGCTTTAGAGGAATATGGAGGGTCAATGGAGAAATAACTCCTTTAGTTTCCTCTGAATTCTGAGCTGGGGAGCCAGCCCATGTACTAGTTCCCCTAAACTAGAGGGGGGACAGAAAAGGAGGAGGAAAAACTGCCTCTCAGTCGGAATTTGCTTGAGAACGCGGCTGAGTTTGCCTCCTTTTCACTCAAGGTGAAATTTGAGGCAAGGTTGTCCTGAGGCTCCTAAGCAGTGGAGGAAGAATGTTTATTGATTGAGTTCATGCATTTTACAAGGGCAGAAATGCCCTGGATTACTCTGAATCTATTTTAGTGTGTAATTGTTTCTTATAAGTAAGTATTTTGTTTTTCAGCATCAGTTCCACGTAGCCTGTGCACATGCTTAGCTGCTCAGTCATGTCTGACTTTGCGACCTTTTGGATAGTAGCTCGCCAGGTTCTTCTGTCCATGGGATTCTCCAGGCAAGAATACTGGAGTGGGTTGCCATGTTCTCCTCCAGGGAATCTTCCCGGCCCAGGGATCGAACCCACATCTCCTGTGTCTCCTGCATTGGCAGGTGGATTCTTTACCTGCTGAGCCATCAAGAAAGCCCCTCTACATAGCCTGGTGCCCTTCAGTTGCCTCAGGCATGTATTTTGTTTTTCTAAACAAGAAACCAAGAAAAGTTAGGGGAGATGTGTAACCCTCTTCCTCTGCAGGTTCCCTTCGCCCCGCCCCGTCCCGATCCAGCGGTGAAAGCTCTCTTGCCCAGCCTCTTGCCCAGATACTGCCTGAGCTTGGGGTTGCTGTGGTGTACGCCAGAGCTGCTTATTTATCCTGCATGGTCAGATGGGGTTCATCTCACCTCACCAATAAATGCAAAACTGTTATGCCTCTGTGTGTTGTGATTTGTAGCGCTCAGGGTTGATAGGACATCTACAAGACTGTAGGATCAGATCTGCCCACCTGGTACTTACATGATTCATTACAATCTGGGTGTGAGTCTTGACTCTCACTCTTCATCCACCCTTTATTGAACACCTACCATGAGCCAGGCACCATCTCGCTGATCTGAAAAAGCTGAAGGACACCCTCAGCTCTTAAAAGCCCAGAGTCTGGAGGGCAAGACGGACACAGGAACATGCATTTGCAGTGCAAAGAAGTCGGGGATGGACACGAAGCTGTCCAGGGGCAAGTGGACACCTGCTTCTGAGGGCCACGAAAGGCTATCTAGAAGAGGGAGAAGGTCATTTCTCTGGATCTTAAAGGACCCACTGGGTGCTTCTCACATGGTCTAGGTTGGAGACCCCTCCCTAAGGTTACCCTGTGTGGGAGGGGAATGACTGAGTGAGGGGGGCCTCGAGCAAAATTGGGGCTCTGTGATAGGAGACAGGGAAATGCATGTTAGGCAGGCAAAACCAGGAGCAGAGTTTTACGTCTTGAATTCTCAATAAGATGTGAATTCCCTGAGCTGGCAACCTGGACTGTGGACTGGTTTTCTTTTTTTTTTAAGTATTATTATTATTATTTTTTGTATTTGGCGGCGCTGAGTCTTCACTGTGGTGCGCGGACTTTCTCTAGTTGCAGCAAGTGGGGGCTACTCTCTTGCAGGCCGAGGGCTTCCCATCGTGGCGGCTTCTCCTGCTGCAGAGCGCTGGCCCTCGAGGGCTGGCTTCAGTAGTTTCTGTAGTGGCGGCATGTGGGATCTTCCCAGACCTGGGATTGAACCCATGTCTCCTGCAGATTCTCTACCACTGAGCAACCAGGGAAGCCCCGCCATGGTTTTGTCTTGACTCCGTGACATAAACACTTGCTGCAGAATCAGGTCTTCAGCCACAGTGCGGGGCCACCTGAGAAGCAGCCATCAGCGCCGACTCGGCTGAGAAGCGGCTGGGGGATCGCCCTTGAAGTCTGACCTTCTTGGCCTCTCCCCGGCTCTCTGTGCCCTGGGGGCAGTAGGCACTTTGAGCCTGTCCACCAGGGGGCGCCCTCACCGTCCCGCTGGGGGGCTGCTGTCTCCGGAGACCCAGCGGAATCCACATCCTGATCCTCACCGCCTCCCCCAGCCAGACAGGGCCGGGCATAGCCACATAGAGAACCCCCTCAGTTAGGGTTAAAACGTCTTCTGATGCACGGGAACTGCTGCTGTAAGGAGCTGCAGACACGGCCTTGTCGTTAATTAAAGTGACAGGAAACTATTCAGCCCTCAGCTCTGAGCTGTCTCTTAACAAATGATGGAGGTACTCAGGGTTTTCACACTTCATGACTCAAGGCGGACAGGGAAGGGGAGTGGGCTGGGAGTGCAGCAGAGATAAGCTCTTGGAGCAGGGAGGGCTTCGGAAGCAGCCTTTCAGCAGCCGAGGTCAGAGCCGATGTCACGGATGACCCAGGGTCTTTAGTACCAATTCCAGGGGTTCCTCCGTTAAGGGAGTCTGAGGGGAAAGCGCTAGATCATGGGCTGGGAAACTGGAAGTCGGGGCCCAGGTCTGCTTGAGTCGGCCGAGTCACCTGGGACGGGTCACTGTCTGCATCTCCGTTTCCTTATCATGGCCTGGTTGACCCATGAGGAGAGCTGTGAGGGTCACTCGGGGTTTTTGGTGCTCAGAGCTTCATCTCTTTCCTCATCAGTAGATGAGAGAATTGGGCTTAGTCTCAAGGGCTTATCCAGCCCCCAAATCCAACTGCTATTTCAAAAAATGAAAAATTATGATACAAATAGTTCACATCATTATTGCTGTTGTTATTTCAAACTGGGAAGATTTTGAGATCTTCTACTAAGTCTTTCAAGAAAGAAGCCCTCTGGTTTAGGAAGTTGTTTGTCAACTATGGGAAAATTATCTAACTGTACCTTCACGGCTTTCTCCTGGAATGCATAGAAAGCGTTGTGAAAAGAATGCTGCATTCAGAGGTCTGGTGGCTCAACCTTTGGATCTCGGACAAATCACTTAAACTCTCAGGGTCTCAGTTTTCTCATTTGTGAAATGGGTTAATTCTTGCAGGCAGTGTGAAGCTCTGAAGTCAAAAGAAAATATTCTATGCTGAAGAGCTTTGTCAACTTTAAAGTTGTTCGTCAAAACTGAAAAATGCTGTCTGACGTACCTCTCCCCTGACTAGTGCTTTGAGCTCCGTTTCCTTGTCTGTAAAACTGAGGTCATAAGAGTGCCTGTAGTGTGGGGTCATTCTGGAGCTGAAGCCAGGCACTGCTTGTGATGTGTCTGATACGGGGCCGGCTCCTGGCGCGAGCAGAATTCGTGTTTGTTCTTCCTCTTCTAAAGATGCAAAGCTCTGTCACCAGGAAAGTTTGAAGCCTTGTTAGCAAAAGATTCCATTATAAACACTCTGGTGACTGTCACCTCTGGAGAGGATCTAAGAATTAAAGCAGCCTTAGGTCACCTGTCCAGTCCAGCAATTCACAAGCAGATAGAGATCCTTAAAGAGACAGCTCAAGCCCTCTAGCCAACTGTCATGCAGCCAGCAGTCTATTCTGACCTTTCTGGGCTTCCAGTCAGGACAAGTGAGGTGGTTGTTTAGTCGCTCACTCGTGTCTGACTGTTTGCCACCGCACGGGCTGCAGCCTGCCTGGCTCCTCTGTCCATGGAATTTTTCAGGCGAGGATACTGGAGTGGGTTGCCATTTCCTCCTTCAGGGTATCTTCTTGACCCAGGGATGGAACTCATGTCTCCTGCCTTGGCAAGCGGATTCACGGGGCCATCAGGGAAGCCTGGGCAAGTGAGGAGCAGATGACAAATGGTGTGAAGCCAGTGGAGGGGACCCTCAGGGACCTACCTCCCATATGGGGCTCTCTCCACCTTGCTGGCTTAGTGGCCCCTCTGTGGAGGGTTGTACCACTGACGACCTGAGGCGATGCCAAGTAGCCTTGCTAGCAGAGAGCCCCATGGTGACCACAGTAAGTTAGCACTGACAGTTCTGTGTGGAGCAGGCCATCAATCCTGGTTTGTTAGGACAGCCTCCGCACTGAGTGGCGCTTTGCACTGGCTCCAGAAACCTCAAACTACCCTGAGTGAAAGCGCGATTGCTTCTCTTGGGCAACTGCTTGGAGTCTTTGAGATTTTCTTTGCCTTTGGCAGATATTCCCAATTCTACCTGCCTGGTCCCATTTCCTTCTCCATCATTCGACTGTGTGGGCTGCTGACCTTGTTCTTCTCTCTTCATGGCCCATTGGCAACCCCATCCACCGCCTTGGCTCTAACACCCCATCATGTTGATGTTACCGGATCTTGTATCTCCATCCTCGCCTCTCTCCTGAGTTACCTGCCCCTATCTCCGGTTGTCTACTAGACAGATTCACCTGCATGTCCCACATGAACCTCATATCCCAAACAGCCCAGATCTCACTCGCTGTTTCTCCTGCATTTTGGTCTACATTTGGGAGCCAGATTATATGTTTCACAGGATGGTATTTCATCCAAGTCTATAAAATGACTCAGGAGACTGTAGCTCAGAGGATGGGCATGATACATATTCCTGGAGGTTTTATTTTTACAGGAAAGCAAGTAAAATACCATAGAATAGGATACAAAATCTATATTTAAAATTAAGGTGGAACTTAAGACTTTAAAATAAAGTGTCTGCAAAAGCTGATTTAGACTATACCCCCCAGTTACCCATGGGGTGCAAATGTGTTCTTTCCGTAAAGAACTTGAGTTACCTTGGACTGGAACATAGGTAAGCAAAGTCATCTGTAGGAGAGAGAATGAAAGAGTTCCTAACCAGCAGCCCTCAGTGGTAACTGACTGTGTTAGCTGGGGTTGGCTAGCCCTGGAGCCCCAGGAAAAGGAGTGTACTCCCATGCACTGACCGCAGAAGGGGAAGTCTTGGCCAGGAAACGTCTGGGCCTGTGACAAAGGCCTGTGTAGTGTGAAAACTATGTGAGAAGTTGTATCCAGCCAACCGTGAGCATCCCCACAGCACTGACAAGAGCATACAATAATAAGTTGTAGGCTGCAGAGGAAATTTAAAAGTTTTTTCTCATAGTATTTGCTCATTTCATTTTCATTAACAGTGTTTGTTTCTCAATTAGTGTTTGAGATTCACCATCCCTCATTCTTTTTTTTTTACTTTACAATATTGTATTGGTTTTGCTGTACATTGACATGAATCCGCCATGGGTATACACGTGTTCCCCATCCTGAACCCCCCTCCCACCTTCCTCCCCATCCCATCCCTCTTAGTCATCCCAATGCACCAGTCCTGAGCACCCTGTCTCATGCATCAAACCTGGACTGGCGATTCGTTTCACATATGATATTATACATGTTTCAATGTCATTCTGCCAAATCATCCCACCCTTGCCCTCTCCCACAGAGTCCAAAAGACCGTTTTATACATCTGTGTCTCTTTTGCTGTCTTGCATCCAGGGTTATCTTTACCATCTTTCTAAATTCCATATATATATGTTATTATACTGTATTGGTATTTTTATTTCTGACTTCACTCTGTACAATAGGCTCCAGTTTCATCCACCTCATTAGAAATGATTCAAATGTATTCTTTTTTAATGGCTGAGTAATATTCCATTGTGTATATGTACCACAGCTTTCTTATCCCTTCGTCTGCTGATGGGCATCTAGGTTGCTTCCATGTACTGGCTATTATAAACAGTGCTGCGACAAACACTGGGGTACATGTGTCTCTTTCTGTTCTGGTTTCCTCGGTGTGTATGCCCAGCATTGGGGTTGCTGGGTTGTATGACAGTTTTATTTCCAGTTTTTTAAAGGATCTTCGCACTGTTTTCCATAGTGGCTGTACTAGTTTGCATTCCCACCAACAGTGTAAGAGGGTTCCCTTTTCTCCACACCCTCTCCAGCATTTACTGTTTGTAGACTTTTGGATAGCAGCCATTCTGACTGGCGTGAGATGGTACCTCATTGTGGTTTTGATTTGCATTTCTCTGATGATGAGTGATGTTGAGCATCTTTTCATGTGTTTTTTAGCCATTTGTATGTCTTCTTTGGAGAAATGTTTGTTTAGTTCTTTGGCCCGTTTTTTGATTGGGCCATTTATTTTTCTGGAATTGAGCTGTAGGAGTTGCTTGTATATTTTTGAGATTAATTCTTTGTCAGTTGCTTCATTTGCTATTATTTTCTCCCACACAAGGCTGTCTTTTCACCTTGCTTAATTTCCTTTTTTGTGCAGAAGCTTTTAATTTTAGTTAGGTCCCATTTGTTTATTTTTGCTTTTATTTCCAGTTCTCCACACTGTTCTCCATAGTGGCTGTACTAGTTTGCATTCCCACCAACAGTGTAAGAGGGTTCCCTTTTCTCCACACCCTCTCCAGCATTTACTGTTTGTAGACTTTTGGATAGCAGCCATTCTGACTGGCGTGAGATGGTACCTCATTGTGGTTTTGATTTGCATTTCTCTGATGATGAGTGATGTTGAGCATCTTTTCATGTGTTTTTTAGCCATTTGTATGTCTTCTTTGGAGAAATGTTTGTTTAGTTCTTTGGCCCGTTTTTTGATTGGGCCATTTATTTTTCTGGAATTGAGCTGTAGGAGTTGCTTGTATATTTTTGAGATTAATTCTTTGTCAGTTGCTTCATTTGCTATTATTTTCTCCCACACAAGGCTGTCTTTTCACCTTGCTTAATTTCCTTTTTTGTGCAGAAGCTTTTAATTTTAGTTAGGTCCCATTTGTTTATTTTTGCTTTTATTTCCAGTATTCTGGGAGGTGGGTCATAGAGGACCCTGCTGTGATTTATATTGAAACTAGAACACTTTCTAACACCATACACAAAAATAAACTCAAAATGGATTAAAGATCTAAACATAAGACCAGAAACTATAAAACTCCTAGAGGAGAACACAGACAAAACCATGCCTCATTTTAAGGGCAAGTATTTTAGGTATGGTCTTACCCCCAAGTCAAGGCATAGAGCATGGGATAAGCCTAGGCCAGTCAATATACTTCACTTCCCTGATCTCAGGCTTTTACAGAACTCCTAGAAAAGAGGCTGTGTCCTTACCTAGTTTTGGAGTTGTACATGTGAGGCTGGAGCTGAGGCAGCCACTTTGCCACCATGTGGAAAGAATTTGTCTGAGAAAGGAGTCAACCAAGAGAAAGGAGGAAGAAGAGATGTTGGGAGAGAAACTGAATCCCTTTGAGCTCTTGCGTTAAGTCCTGCCTGAGGTCAGTTCTCCTTCTGGATTTTTCAGTTGTATAAAACAATAGATCCCTTTTTTTGTTTAAGCCAGTTGGTTTGGGTTTTCTGTCACTTGAAACCACAGAAATTCTAATAGCCACTTGTACATCAAAACTTCTAAGCCTGATGGCAATCACACATTTGTTTCTTCTCACTTTCCTTGATTTCATTTAATTATTATCAGGCTGCCTTCTGATTATTGTTGATTTTTGAAGCGGGTCTTTCCAGGGGGAATAAATGTTCTGACTATATATGTTCATAGGTTTTTCTCACCCAAATAACAGTTTTATTTTAATTGTAAGAAAGTAAATGTGTTTTCCTGCTTTTTAAATTTGATCGCCCTGAGCCTGATTTCTTTAAGAAGGTGCAAATTGGGTTTCTGACTTAAAAGATTGAGGGTCAGGTTCCAGATTGTGAAAAATTGACCAGGGTGGTAGTTGCAGCCTCTGGGCCTTTTTTCATGGAGAACAACCGGATGTAATGTGTAGCTGTGTGAGTATCAACACCCTTTTATTTCGTCATTCTTCAAGAACCATGTGTAATATCTCCTCTTCCTCTTTTCTCATTCACCCAATGATTATTTACCAAGACCAAGTGCTTGGGTACACATAGTGAAAAAACTGAGAAAAACCCTTGCCATTATTAGGCTTACATTCTAAGAAGAGAGACAGGCAGTAAACAAGACCAGTAGTGAATGTCTGGGGAGACTGGGATGTTTTAAATAATGTGATCAGAGCAGATCTTCTAACCAAAGACCTAAAGAGAGGGAGAGAAGTACCTGGGTGGTCATCCAATAACAGCACCAGAAAAGGAAGCAGCCCAGGCCAAGGCTGTAGCTGACCTGGCAGGTGGGTGAAAGCTGAGCAACAGGAAATGAGGTTAAAGAGAAGCAGCCCAGGGCACATGGTCACATGAGGGTCAGAGTGAGGGTGTGCGAGGTGGGAGCATAGGGAACTCTGAGCAGAGCAGCGAGAGGCCCTGACTCACGCTGGGGTGGGCTTGCTCTGGCTGCCGCGTTAAGGATGAGTTACAGGGGCCAAGGCTGAAGAGAGGACCAGCTGGGAGGTGATGGTGGCCTGGATAAGAGCAGAGGCTGGCAAGCTAGGATTTGCTTATAAACTGGATCTCAAATGAATATTGAAGGATGGCACCGGGGTTTTGTTTATTTTTTAATTTATGCATTTAAGTTTGGGTGTGTCAACTTTGTTTATGCTATAGTGGAACTGATCTTGTAACATTATCATTTGTGTGACTGTCTGTTCCACTGGACTGTGGGCCTCTTTAGCAGCCGCTGGCTTTATTTTTTCATCTTTGTCTCTGTAGAAGACACCCCTGCAAGAAGAATGTGTGATGAAACTGAAAGCACTATGTGATGGGAGCCCAAGCAGCTCCTCTGCAAGTGAAGAGCAAGGAAAGAGGAGCGTTGGTTCCTCTAAGCCAGTAAGGAGCCAATAGTAGCTGGCGACACAGGCAAGCAGTGCAGCTGTGAGAGTAAAGCTCAGCAGTGCCTGGTGGGGCAGACCCCGAGGGCTTTTGGAAGTCCAGGATAAGTAGACTGGGTGTAGTGTCAGGAGCATCAGTGGTCTTGAAACGTGGCAGGCCATCTCCAATAGTACAGAGCAGAGCAGAGATTAGCCTTCCAGAGGCAACTGGCGGTGGCCATGGCTGGAAGAAATCCAGCTTGGCAGCCTGGTAGATTGAGGTGCACCCAGCACATGGCACTGACTAGGGCCAGGAGAGTGGCAGTGGACAGTGAAGTGGAGGAGTGAACAGAGGCTGGAGCAGGGAAGAGAGGTTGATGATAAATGGAAATATCCCATCTAAAGGTTCTTCATTCCTTTGAAGATTCTTAAGAAAATACAAGAAGGCAGTGGGCTGAGATCATGCAACTTGGCAGCCAGGTGAAATTGATCTAGAGGACAAACTACAAACGAGGAAAGTGACCTTGCCGAGGGGAGGACTAGGGGATATTTTGGTTTATGAGTGTTGTTCCTTTAGTGCAGTTCTGTTGATGACTACCAATCTCCCCTGTCTTCTAGATATATTAAGAATGGTAAGGTGGCTTTATTCTGGGTCCAAACATCTTCATTTGTCTCCTCTTTAGTTCTGTGGTTTGTGGAAAGCCCATTCTTACCCATGTGCCTTGCCAGCCCCTGCTGGTCAATGCCATGCTAGTTGCTTGCCTGCATCAGAACTTATGGAAGGATGGCTGTGTACTCTGTCTCTCTGTCCACAACTGTTTATAAAAACCAGGCTTTAATCTACACAGACTTCTGCCTCAATTGTATAGCCTTAATCAATTTTGCTTTCTTTATTTCTTTTTATGAGATCTATTGTCTTCTGATTACAAAAGAAATACATGCCCATTGTAGAAAGAACTCAAATGATTTTCTAGAGCTTTTATTGTAAATTTGCATTCCCTGTGAATGCCCACCTGGCCAATTTGGGAGATACTGGAGGGGCGGCTCTCCTTGAATGCAAATTCGTTCTGTGCAGCCTCTGCGGGTGAAAGGACTTCTGGGGAAACAGGCATTCACAGCTGAGTGCTGCCTGGACAAAATTTCTCATCGTGCAAACATCCTTCCTCTAGAGTTGCTTTTTTGTGCCCCCCTTTTAAACATGCTTTTAGCAACAACAGCTGGAATTAAAAGGCATTCACTTACCAGAGAAGGCAGTCTTGAAGGAGCTCTGTGGCTTCCTTGTTGTGAGCGGTCCACTTTGACAGCTCACATGTGATTTGAAAGGCTACCTCAATTGTGTAAAATTTTGTAGTTCCTTCATGTGCTGATTTTATTGGGCACACGCTTTAGTTTCTGAGTATGCAGGCGCATTGCACTTACATTCATTCAGAAGTAGGAAAAATTAGGTAGTTAACAAAGCCCAGTTATTGTCACACATTACACATTTTCTCTACCTTTTTCCTTCTCCTGAACTCCTCAAGTGCTATGGGTCATACACGTGAAAATAACCTGTTCTCATAAATGCCACAGAGAAAAGAATAACATTTGTGAAACATTCTGTTTCTGTCACTCACACATTTGAAGTGAAGTGAAGTGAAGTCGCTCAGTCGTGTCCGACTCTTTGCGACCCCATGGACTGTAGCCTTCCAGGCTTCTCTGTCCATGGGATTTTCCAGGCAAGAATACTGGAGTGGGTTACCATTTCCTTCTCCAGGGGATCTTCCTGACCCAGGGATCGAACCCGGGTCTCCCGCATTGGAGGCAGGCGCTTTAACCTCTGAGCCACCAGGGAAGCCCCTCACACATCTTACATGATGCATAATCCTCACCATGACTCTGAGAAACGGACTATTCTCATTTTAATTCAAGTCCCTGGGAGACAGATGAAGAAACTGGTACTCAGAGAGGTTAAGGACCTGCCCAAGAAGTTCAGATTTGGTCATCAGGCCTGGTGCACCTCTGGCTGTTGTTTAGTCACCGAGTTGTGTCTGACTCTCTTGTGACTCCATGGACTATAGCCCACCAGGCTCCTCTGTCCATGGGATTTCCCCGGCAAGAATGCTGGAGTGGGTTTCCATTTCCTTCTCTGGGGGATCTTCCCGACCGAGGGATGGAATCATGCCTTCTGCATTGGCAGGTGGATTCTTTACCATCTGAACCACCAGGGAAGCCCCCCTCTGACTTTGGATAAGTTCTTAAATACTATTTCAGGGCCAGGGTCAGAAAAGTTGCAACTTGAGAACAAATTAAATTGTTTGTTAAATTGCAAAGACCCAAAGCGTTGATTTTCTGTCCAGATTATTCTTTTCAACACTTTCTCAATCTACTTTCTCCTCTTAAGCAACTCATCCAGCTGGTTGCTCAGGTATTGACATAAAGCTGGAAGCAGATTAATGTGCCCACGGATAGGAGGGCTCTGGGAAAGCCTACCGGCCCGGCTACTGAGGGTGACAGCTTGGTAATGAGAGAGTGTGTGTGGGAATTAAGCACCTTTCATCTCCTTTGCTACAAAAACATCAATTAAGCTTGAATAATCCATGTGTTTCCCCCATTTTCAGACAGAAGAAAATCAGCATAAATTGGCTGGTGTGGTTTTTCCTCTAGCCTTTGATCGTTAATCGTCTTCAGCTCTTTCTTGCCTTTCCCCCAACCCTTAAAAAAAAATCCACACTGCCATTTCTGGCACCCATTGAAAACATTTACCAGGTGATCCGTTCAGTCTTGAGTGTCATGAAGACATGCATTCAGCTTTTTGGAGGCTGGTTCTATGGAGAAGGTGCCAGTCTGTTCTGCTCAAGGTTGGAAGAGGGCTCATTCAGGATCCTTTGTGCAGGCTGGCAAATCTGATGGGCTTTGATATCATAGTCTGGTCCCTGTACTTGAGCCAAACAGATGTGTCTCTGCAGGCCTCTCCATCCCAGACCAGCCAGAGGAAGCCTCATTTGTCTTTGCAAGGTCTCTGTAACCCACGTTCTTTTTGGAAATGATGCTGGCATTTCTGTGCCCCAGGAGTTGCTCCTGGCAAGTATTGCCCTGGTGTTGGGCTTCACTGGTGGCTCAGACGGTAAAGAATCTCCTTGCAGTGTGGGAGACCTGGGTTTGATGCCTGAGTTGGGAAGATCTCATGAAGAAAGGAATGGCTACCCATTCCAGTATCCTGGCCTGGAGAATTCCTTGTACAGTTCATGGGGTTGCAAAGAGTTGGACACGACTGAGTGACTTTCATGTTTCATTTTAGGTAACTCTGGGCCCACAACGGGATCCTGGCTCCCTGGGATAAGGAGACCTCATGGGGTCATGTAGCTCCTCCTTGGTTTCTGGGGGTGGGATACACCCAAACCTTCCAGCAAAACCTGCCACTGCACTACCTGGCAAGCCCACACCACAGTATACTCACCCATTTTCTGGCTGATGTGCATCCTGGTTATTTCCAGGTTTCCAGCATTACAAACTGTGCTGTGATGAACATCCTGACCTGTGTCACTGTGTACACATTTGAGAATTTCTCTAGGAGTGAATTTCTGGATCTAGTTGAATCAGTTACTGCACTTCCTGGCTGTGTGACCTTGGGCAAGTTACCACCCTTCCCCTCTCCAACACTCACTGTCCTCAATTGTAAAGAACTCTGGTGGAGTCCTTGTGCAGTTTAGAGATAATGTGTGTGAATCACTCACAGGTCAGGCACTGCTCTGACCAAAGCCAGGTCAGGGCCTGATGGACAGCGCTGTTTATTCTTGGCCCACTGCTTTGCTCAACACATACAGCCACACAGACACATACTCCCCACATACAAACACTCCCCGCATCACACATACATACATCCAGCACACACACACACACACACACACACACACCATTTTGTAGGTGGTTTCTCATCTGCTCATCTGACCTGGTCAAAAGGAGAATCTCTGCTGAATTTGAGTGTGTTGATGGCCTTTCTGATTTCTCTGAGAGAAAAGGACACAGTTTTGTTACTCTACCTGAGAAGTTCAAGAAAGCAAATGGAGGGGAAAGAACAAAGTCACAGTTCAGGAAAAAGTTTCAAAAAATGAATTAAAAAACCCATCACCGTTTTGGTCGTAGTTCTGGCAAAAACATCTTGGGGAATAGCAGGTCAAAAATTGCCTAAAAAAGTAAGGGCTTGGGGATGATGACTTGCTTCCTTTCCCAGGTAAGTGAAACTGGCTCTTTGTTTAACTCAGATGACTCCCCAGAAGAGATGAGATGAGAACCTCAACAGTAGCATCGCCTTAACATTGTGCAGAGCGTTATAGTCTCCAGAACGCCTTGACTGTTGTTACGTGATTAGGAAACAATGCTGGGGATGTGTCGCGGCTGACAGCCATCTGCTCTCGTCAACCCCCTGAGCTTTGGCAAAATAGCAGTGTGTTTAGATTCATACTGAACTACCATCGAAAACCCTAGTCAATGTGAAAAATAACCAGGCAATGTAAAATACACCCACATGCAACATACAGGCATATTTTGTGTTATATGTTATAATCTTTGGGGGCAGAATGAGCCGGAGTGCCCACCCTTCCAAGGAGGGGTTGTAGTTTCTTGAGCACTACTGGGCTCAATCCTGACACATATTCCACTTCCACATGGGTGCTATTATTCTCTCCATTTTACAGATGACAAAACTGAGTCAGGTAACCTGCTTACTCAGGTCACACTAGTAATCAGTGGCGGGGTCAGGACTGCCACCAGGCAGCTCAGCTCCAAAACCTGTGCTCCCACCTGTGCCACCCAAGCTGTGGTCCAGCACTCTGATGCTGGGGGTTACTGTCCCTGGGGGCAAGGTCAAAGACAGGCTGTCAGGAGGAATATGCCTTCCTCATGTGAGATTAGACTGTATTTTCATAAGAAAAATGAATATTCCATGAAAGTTCATGTTGGAAAAACATGCTTGCTGTCATGCAAACAAACCAGTGAGAAAGTCAGCTTTGACCCCATCACTCGTGGGAACAGCCTGGGGTCTAGCCCTTGTCTCATGGACTCGGGTGATTCCTATTGGGATTATTGGCATTTGAGATGGAACATCTCGTATGACCATGATCAAATGACCATAGCTAGAGGATTGGCATCCCTGGCAATAAATGTGGAGAATGCCCAGTCCTTGTGGCTGACCCAGACTCCCTCCCACCCCAGCCCCCTTAAACCTAACGAGAGGGCATCTTGCTGAAGGCTGAGTGTAGACTCTGAAGGGCATGGAAAGGATCTGGGGGGGATATAGCACCTCCTCTTGTGGGGGAGGCTGGAGTCTCCACTGTAACAAGGAGGAGAAGGACACTGGACTGGGGACTCCAGGGAGAAGCATGCATGGAAGGGATGTGAAGAGAGAAGGGAAGAGAGACCCAGGTCTGGGGAAAGGGGGCCTTCAGGAAAGATCTAGTTTGTTGGCTGGTCAGTGAGATTACTGTCTTCTCTAGCCTTGATGCAGAGGAAGCTGAGTAAGTGGAGTGTGTCTGAGAAGGGGCCACAGATGCTTCCACACCATCTCACCGTGGCCTCAGCCAAGAAGGAGCTGACCCCTTCACCTCGTGGCAGGATCCCTTTGGCACCAAAGGCCACTCTAAGAGAGGGGTGTTGCAGGGGCAGCTCTAATGTTGGCATGAGGGGTTTTAGGAGGGTGCCCTGTTTGGGAGGGCATTCACATAGAAAGTCACATTTAACTCTGAATTATATTTAGACTAATTTCAAGGCAGTTGTGAGAATGATCCTATTAAAATATAAATCAGATCATGTCACTCCTCTACTTAAAACCCTGCAATGGTTCCTTATTTTAGGCAAAGTAAAAAGCTCCTGGTGGCGCATTGGTAAAGAATCTGCCTGCAATGCGGGAGATGCAGGTTCAACCCCTGGGTTGGGAGATCCCCTGGGGGAGGGCATGGCAACTGACTTCAGTATACTTGCCTACAGAATCCCACGGACAGAGGAGCCTGGCGGGCTACAGTCCACAGGGTCTTAAAGGGTTGGACACCAATGAGTGTTAGCACATTCATACAAAAAGCAATGTCCTCACAGAGGTGTGAAATGCCTGTCTGGAGATGCTGACCTTGACCTCACCTCCTCCTAGCTGCCCCTCATTCACTCTGGTCCAGACACATTTCTCTCCCTGGAACATACTGCTGCGGCCTCAGGACCTTTGCACTGACTGTTTGCCTGGAGTGCCTGCTCTTCCTCTGCATACATGCAAGGCTCTCTCACTCTCCCACCTTTTTATCATCTTGATTGAAATGTCACCTTTTTAGTCACCTGACTACTCTTCAAATTGCAAACAGTTCTTCCCTGATTCCCAGTACTTCTTATCCTCCTTACCTTTATTATTTTTTTTCCATAACAGCTGCCACCAGCATCTAACCTACTAGATCATGCATTTATTTCATATATTTAGACTCCTTCTTCACACACACACACACACACACACACACACCATTTTGTAGGTGGTTTCTCATCTGCTCATCTGACCTGGTCAAAAGGAGAATCTCTGCTGAATTTGAGTGTGTTGATGGTCTTTCTGATTTCTCTGAGAGAAAAGGACACAGTTTCGTTACTCTACCTGAGAAGTTCAAGAAAGCAAATGGAGGGGAAAGAACAAAGTCACAGTTCAGGAAAAAGTTTCAAAAAACGAATTAAAAAACCCATCACCTTTTTGGTCGTAGTTCTGGCAAAAACATCTTGGGGAATAGCAGGTCAAAAATTGCCTAAAAAAGTAAGGGCTTGGGGGTGATGACTTGCTTCCTTTCCCAGGTAAGTGAAACTGGCTCTTTGTTTAACTCAGATGACTCCCCAGAAGAGATGAGATGAGAACCTCAACAGTAGCATCGCCTTAACATTGTGCAGAGCGTTATAGTCTCCAGAACGCCTTTACTGTTGTTACGTGATTAGGAAACAATGCTGGGGATGTGTCGCGGCTGACAGCCATCTGCTCTCGTCAACCCCCTGAGCTTTGGCAAAATAGCAGTGTGTTTAGATTCATACTGAACTACCATCGAAAACCCTAGTCAATGTGAAAAATAACCAGGCAATGTAAAATACACCCACATGCAACATACAGGCATATTTTGTGTTATATGTTATAATCTTTGGGGGCAGAATGAGCCGGAGTGCCCACCCTTCCAAGGAGGGGTTGTAGTTTCTTGAGCACTACTGGGCTCAATCCTGACACATATTCCACTTCCACATGGGTGCTATTATTCTCTCCATTTTACAGATGACAAAACTGAGTCAGGTAACCTGCTTACTCAGGTCACACTAGTAATCAGTGGCAGGGTCAGGACTGCCACCAGGCAGCTCAGCTCCAAAACCTGTGCTCCCACCTGTGCCACCCAAGCTGTGGTCCAGCACTCTGATGCTGGGGGTTACTGTCCCTGGGGGCAAGGTCAAAGACAGGCTGTCAGGAGGAATATGCCTTCCTCATGTGAGATTAGACTGTATTTTCATAAGAAAAATGAATATTCCATGAAAGTTCATGTTGGAAAAACATGCTTGCTGTCATGCAAACAAACCAGTGAGAAAGTCAGCTTTGACCCCATCACTCGTGGGAACAGCCTGGGGTCTAGCCCTTGTCTCATGGACTCGGGTGATTCCTATTGGGATTATTGGCATTTGAGATGGAACATCTCGTATGACCATGATCAAATGACCATAGCTAGAGGATTGGCATCCCTGGCAATAAATGTGGAGAATGCCCAGTCCTTGTGGCTGACCCAGACTCCCTCCCACCCCAACCCCCTTAAACCTAACGAGAGGGCATCTTGCTGAAGGCTGAGTGTAGACTCTGAAGGGCATGGAAAGGATCTGGGGGGGATATAGCACCTCCTCTTGTGGGGGAGGCTGGAGTCTCCACTGTAACAAGGAGGAGAAGGACACTGGACTGGGGACTCCAGGGAGAAGCATGCATGGAAGGGATGTGAAGAGAGAAGGGAAGAGAGACCCAGGTCTGGGGAAAGGGGGCCTTCAGGAAAGATCTAGTTTGTTGGCTGGTCAGTGAGATTACTGTCTTCTCTAGCCTTGATGCAGAGGAAGCTGAGTAAGTGGAGTGTGTCTGAGAAGGGGCCACAGATGCTTCCACACCATCTCACCGTGGCCTCAGCCAAGAAGGAGCTGACCCCTTCACCTCGTGGCAGGATCCCTTTGGCACCAAAGGCCACTCTAAGAGAGGGGTGTTGCAGGGGCAGCTCTAATGTTGGCATGAGGGGTTTTAGGAGGGTGCCCTGTTTGGGAGGGCATTCACATAGAAAGTCACATTTAACTCTGAATTATATTTAGACTAATTTCAAGGCAGTTGCGAGAATGATCCTATTAAAATATAAATCAGATCATGTCACTCCTCTACTTAAAACCCTGCAATGGTTCCTTATTTTAGGCAAAGTAAAAAGCTCCTGGTGGCGCATTGGTAAAGAATCTGCCTGCAATGCGGGAGATGCAGGTTCAACCCCTGGGTTGGGAGATCCCCTGGGGGAGGGCATGGCAACTGACTTCAGTATTCTTGCCTACAGAATCCCAGGGACAGAGGAGCCTGGCGGGCTACAGTCCACAGGGTCTTAAAGGGTTGGACACCAATGAGTGTTAGCACATTCATACAAAAAGCAATGTCCTCACAGAGGTGTGAAATGCCTGTCTGGAGATGCTGACCTTGACCTCACCTCCTCCTAGCTGCCCCTCATTCACTCTGGTCCAGACATTTCTCTCCCTGGAACATACTGCTGCGGCCTCAGGACCTTTGCACTGACTGTTTGCCTGGAGTGCCTGCTCTTCCTCTGCATACATGCAAGGCTCTCTCACTCTCCCACCTTTTTATCATCTTGATTGAAATGTCACCTTTTTAGTCACCTGACTACTCTTCAAATTGCAAACAGTTCTTCCCTGATTCCCAGTACTTCTTATCCTCCTTACCTTTATTATTTTTTTTCCATAACAGCTGCCACCAGCATCTAACCTACTAGATCATGCATTTATTTCATATATTTAGACTCCTTCTCCTTACAAGGACATATGCTCATAAGAGCGGAGATGTTTGTGAGATTTGTTCACCACTCCCTAGTGCCTAGAGCTGCGCCAGTAGGAACTTAACAAACACTGTTGAATGAAACACTTCCCTTCAGCTGGAATTTGTCTGGAGAAAGGGGCCCTAGAAATCTGATCAAAATGCTTCCCAGTGCTTCTCTTGTTTGCTGGTCCTCCTTTCAGGAAAGGAGGCTGTGTGCGTGCTTTCAAATGATTTCCTGCATGGCACAGCACCTGAGAATCTAGGACCCTCTGCACAACCTTGCCAGCTTCCTCTGCTTCTCGGTTTAGGTTGCACTAACCCAGGGCATAGCCTTTGGAGCTCAGCTTGGCCAGCTTACAGCATTGCTCTGGGGAACCATGGGACAGCCTCTTCCAGCCTGTGTTTTACGAGCTTCCTGGTCTCCTGTGCAAGTCTGGACCTGACAATCCATGAAACAGAACTCCTCTCATCCCTGAGCCAGACTCCTGGATGCTCATTTCTAGCCTTCCTATAGTCTCTGTTCCCTCTCCCCCCAACCTCCACCCTGAGCTAGAAGTTTGGGAACTGAGAGACACAGATGAGAAACAGGGCATGCATCCATCCACCCTCAGACAGGGGAGTTAAAGGATTTCTTCCAGGCTGGAGAAGAGAATTGCTTGGCACTAATTTAATGAAAATGACACGGAGGAGCCAGAGTTAAGCCAAAAAATAATTCAGAAAATCTAAAAATTAGAATTGATCAGCAGGTTAAGAGTTCTTTAAAATTCTAATGAGCTTTCAGCATTTGTGCTGTTTCCTGGGCTTAAAGAAACACAAGGAAATAAAGAACAAAAATTGCCTTTTAGGTTTGGGTGATGATGGCTAATGCATCTATTTCCCTTGCTACTTTCAGTTTCCATTTCATTCCCACATCTTACTAAACCCAGGAGGTCGCCTTCAGGTTTTCAGCACTGCAGGGGATGATCTAAATCTAAATAATAATAAAAAGCCACTGCTTTTATTGGGATTCTATTTTATAAGTTGATGGAAACATTTCATATACACATTAGGTTTTGTAACCCAATTTTGGTACTTGCTGAGTCCCAGAGGGGCTGTTTCACTACTTGGGAGTTCCCTGACATTTGCATTATTCCTCCAAGGCAGAAGAAGGAAATGGTTTCAGTGAATAGTGTTTTTATTTGAAAAAAAAAAAATTCACATTTAAGGTGGGACACAAATTCTTAGGTACACACACACACACACACACACTCTTTCTTTCTCACTTTCTTAAACAGGCTATATCATAAAATCATAGAGTTTTAGAATTGAAAGGTCCTTAGAGGTCATCTGTTCTAACACTGGTAAGTTACATATGAGGAAGTTTCTCCCCAGACAGGTTAAGTACCTTGTCCAAGGTCACCGGCCTCCAGGGGAAGGCACCAGACTACAATTTAGGTTCCCTGACTCAAGTCTAATTTTCTTTCTGCTACACCACATTGCCTCTCAAATAAGTTAATGTATATGAAATCATTTTGAAAACTGGAATGTATTATGCAAGTACTGGGTGGGGAATGGAATGGGGAGAGAGCGTGATAATGAGATTTCTTTCTTCTGAGACAAGCCTGACTTGCTTGGGCCTCTTTCCAAATAAAGAAAATTCGTGTTACATGAATCACACATCGCATTTCTAATTAGATTCCTGGATATAGCCACCAGGAATTGAGACCAAAAGGGTCAAATCCAAATACATTCTTCATTCAAGTACATCTAGCTGTCCCGTCTTCCTTCCTTCTTACCCTCTCTGTTTACCTCCCTCTAGCATCCATCTTTAGTTACTGCGTTACTGCGTGTATACCATCCGGTTGCATACAGACTTCACAAATATTTATGTATTGTTTATTGACATTATGTGGCCTATATTTTGATATTAGCAGCTGCTGACAAGAGCAAATCAGAATGTTTTCATATCAACAGGAATAACCGGTTAATATAAAAGCTTTGATATTATTTGATCCGTGGGTTGGGGAGATCCCTTGGAGGAGGGCATGGCAACCCAGAACAGTATTCTTGCTGAAGAATCCCTGTGTCAGAGAAGCCTGGCGGGCTACAGATCATGGGGTTGCAAAGAGGCGGACATGACTGAACAACTAAGCACAGCACAGCGCATTGTTAAGAAAAGTCTTTAAAATAGTTTTGAAATTAGAATAAGACTGTATTTAGAGCTTGATTATTAAATTGTTTTTAATAGACTTGAATCACAAAAAAGTCCTTGTAACTAATTGAAATGTCTAAATTACAAGGAGATATAAAATTTTAAGACCAATTAAATTAGCTAACGCATGATTCAGCAGAAGAATGAATAACTACTTTACTTGGAATAATGACAATTGCTAAATATTATTGCAAATGACAAGTTGAAATTTTATTTTGGTGCTATTAATATATTGATTCACTAAATCGTATAGTAATGATAAACAATTTTTGTGTTGACCTTTCTGACATATATATCTATATTTCAGCCCTCATCCATTATAATTTCTGTATTTCCTTGAAAGAAGCATGTCCAATCTTTCCGTATTCTAGCCAGGCCCCTTGTTAGGGTGTAAAACATTGGCAAGATCGTTGGAAGGAGATTCGTTGGCAGTCTTTGGACCTCATTCTCTGACCTTATAAAATCCATCTAAAAACACGAGTGATATTTACAAATAAGAGCCTTCTACATATTCCCAGCTCGTGTTGGCATGTGACAAATAGGTCAGTGTACACAGACAGGAGAAGAGGTTCCTTTTTTAAAATTAATTTTTATTGGAGAAGAGTTGCTTTAAAATGTTGTGTCGGTTTCTGCTCTACCAACACAAATGAATCAGCCATATATACATGTGTGTGTGTGAGTGTGTGTGTGTGTGTGTGTGTGTGTGTGTATCCCCTCCCTTTTGGACTTCTTTCCCATTCAGGCCACCACAGAGCACTGAGTAGAATTCCTTGTGCTCTACAGCATGTGGAGAAATGGTTCTATGTGGCTGTCCCCTGCTGCCTGCCTGCCTTGATCTACCAGCACTTGGCTCTCCTTCCACACCCCTCCTTGTCCAGGAACACACAGAAGTTGTCAGGCGCCCATGGGTACACATGCATTCTGAGAACTGAAAGGCAGGAAGTCATTCAGGTGGACGGATGGAGCCAGGTCTTAGAGGAGAGGTGGGCCTGGGCTGTGAATCACCATGCTGGCTGGTTTCCCCTGCAGCTCAGCCTTAGACAGGTGTCTGGGGACACCTCTCATTTCCTGTCTTTTACAGGGAAACTGCCAAATAACAGAGAGAAGAAAATTCACCTGCAAATAAACGTTTTTATGGCTTTAACATACAGAGTAAACCCTACTTTACTACTCAAGTGTGACCCAAAAAGTTCTGTCACACAAACTGGAGGGGTGCTTTATTGCCAGGTTAATGGAATGATCTGTTTGAGCCTGCGGTCCAGGGCTGAGTCAACTGCCAGGTGCGGAGTTTCTGAGTGGGATTTCTCAAGGGTGCTCATGAGAAAGGACATCAAGGTGGCCTCGTTTTCAGTCTGTTCCTTTTCCTGTCCCTTCATCTAGGGACAGACTTCCTCTCTGCTTGTAAGGGAGAGCGTGGGACCCAGGACAGACCCATCGCAGTCTTCATTCCCAGCTGCACGGATGGGTCCAGGCACTCACAGGGCAGGGCAGTCAGAGTCCTTCCCTGATACTGTTCTCTCTTCATGGGGCTGTAAGGACCTAGGTGCAGACTGGAGTGGCAGTCTTGCCATAGAATCAGCTTTGTGGAGATTTGCAGACGCCAGCTGAGACGGCATCTAAGAAAGAAAGAGTGTCCCAGTGCTGTTGTTCCCCAGGCCAGCTGTACCCAAACCCTTTTTTTCTGTCTTGTTTATTATTGTGTTATTTTCAGTTCAGTTCAGTTGCTCAGTCGTGTCCAACTCTTTGTGACCCCATGAATCACAGCACGCCAGGCCTCCCTGTCCATCACCATCTCCCAGAGTTCACTCAGACCCACATCCATTGAGTCAATGATGCCATCCAGCCATCTCATCCTCTGTCGTCCCCTTCTCCTCCTGCCCCCAATCCCTCCCAGCGTCAGAGTCTTTTCCAATGAATCAACTCTTCACGTGAGGTGGCCAAAGTACTGGCGTTTCAGCTTTAGTATCATTCCTTCCAAAGAACACCCAGGACTGATCTCCTTTAGAATGGGCTGGTTGGATCTCCTTGCAGTCCAAGGGACTCTCAAGAGTCACTTTTAATTGAAGTATGGAGTTCCCTAGCAGCTCAGAGGTTAAAGAATCGGCATGCAATACAGGAGACCAGGGTTTCATCCTCAGGTTAGGAAGATCTCCTGGAGAAGGGAATGACAACCCACTCCAGTATTCTTGCCTGGAGAATTCCCTGGACAGAGGAGCCTGGCAGCTACAGTCCACAGGATCACAACGAGTCAGACACGACTGAGTGACTAAGATTCTTTCTTTTCACTGAAGTATAATTAATTTACAATGCTGTGTTAGTTTCAGATGTACAGCAGAGTGATTCAGTCTTATGTATATATGCATAATACATTCTTTTGCAGATTCTTTTCCGTTATAGGTTATTATAAGATATTGAACTTAGTTCCCTGTCCTTATTGTTTATCTATTCCCAAATCCTTTCTTGCAGTTTACTGTTTTCTCTCCCTTTTGGTGTAAGTTAACTGGAATTGAGTTTCTGTTACTTGTAACTGAAGGACCTTTGAATAATACAGAAGCAACTCTAGGGTGTGAAGACACATTAGTGAGGCAGCGGTTGTGAGCGATGAAATTCCATCTTCAATTAGCTTCATTGTATTGGATCGGGGAACCAGCGTGCCCAGGAGAGGCTCTTGTTTTAGATGCTCAGATGGTATCTTCAGGATCTTAGTTTTTCTCCAACCCTACCCTCCACCTTGCTCAATCCTAGTTTTATTCTCAGTATGGCTCTCTGCTCAGTGGCAAATCTCCTCCACCTCATACCCGGCCCACTTAGGAGCCACAGATGTGCAAAGAAGGTCCCTGGATCTCACAGTGCAGAAGGAGAAGGGCTCTCCCTCTCCCATCACCCAGATGACCCTCCCCCCACCCCCACCAAAGTCAACCAATCATCGTGTCCAGAGAAACGCGCCCTCTAACTGGTCAGAGCTGATCTCTGACCCGGAGGCCAGGAGTAGGTGGCTGGGCCACCAGCTAATGGCACAGACCATCATTACCATAGAACTGGGAGAGGGATGTCCCTTTCTCCCTTTGATAGACCGACTGCTCTGACTACCAAGACATGGTGGGTTATGGCTGTAACAGATTGAGCACAGCTGAGCAACTGTGAAGCGGCAGCAGGTGAGGCTGGGAGATAAAGTTCAAGCACCCAACCAGGTGAAGTCCTCTGGCTCCACCTGGGAAGGCTGGTCCCTGCGAGCCCTCTGTGCACTCATGAAGATGCCCAAGCTCTCAAGTGATGAACAATCTCCTGAAGGGGGTCAGGGCGGGCAGCCTGGCCAAGCAGTGCTCATCTGAGCAGGGCTGTCTGCTGGAAGGCAAAGGGGACCACAGGGCAAGAGCATCAGCCAGCGACCCTGCCCACCCGAGCTCGGTCTGGGGCTGCCAGCAGAGGGATGGATGAGAAACCTGCCTGTGGGGATTTTTATCCCTCCCCTCGTTTTCTCTCTTTTTTGTTTAATTGACAGCTCTGTTTCCTGTTGGCTTGAGCAGCGTGAAAAGGAAGGAGGGTTGAATTAGCTGCAGAAAGCAGACACCTTTGCTGGGAGCCTGGGGTCCTTTTAAAAAGACACAGCTGTGTGGTGGCTTCAAGGTGTCATCTGGAATTAATTGCCATGAATGGATCAGGTGTGAAAAATAGCCATGAACAAATGCTGATGATCTGAGAATATACTGGGTCAGCCTTGAGCTGTTTAGCTTGGGATGTGCTTGTCAAGTCCAGGACATGGAATTACTGAATTCCCTGGTCAGCTGATTTCTTCTCTGGCCAGGACATGGAATTACTGAATTCCCTGGTCAGCTGATTTCTTCTCTGGTTCCCATCTGAAGTGCCCTGAAAACATCTTTGGGGAGCCTGGGTGTCCTTTTAGGCTCACCTTTGGGCTTCCCATGTAGCTCAGACGGTGAAGGATCTGCCTGCAGTGCAGAAGACCTGGGTTTGATCCCTGGGTCGAGAAGATCCCATGGAGAAGGAAATGGCACCCCACTCCAGTATTCTTTCCTGGGAAATCCCACGGACAGAGGAGCTTGGCAGGCTACAGTCCATGGGGTCACAAAGAGTTGGACATGACTGAGTGACTACACTTTCACTTTCACCTCTGCTCAGCACTTGGAGTTTGGAGAAATGGATTGGCAAGAAATTCCAGGCTGAGAACTAAGCCAGGGGAAAAGGGGATCACTGGCTTCAGAAGAGGCCAGGTGATTTGGGGGCAAAGTTGATAATCTCTTCTCCTTCACATGAAGGGTGAGGCCATGGGGGGAACCCAAAAGCAGAGATTCAGAGGCTTGTCGAGTTTTCTGTGCAAGTTCTTGACAGGACCATAAATCCATCCCAGCCGAGAAAACTGTTTACTTCCAGCACCAAGCCAAGCAAGTCTGGCCTTAATAGACTGAAGCTGGTTGGATGCCTCTATTCTTGAATTTGGTGCTATTCACAGAATATTGATTTAAGGCACTTTTGTTTCCCAAACCCCTCTCAAACCTGGATGAAGAGCTTGGCTTTACCTTGGCTTAACCTTGGCTTTAAGTAGAAAAGGCAGAGGGAAAGATGAGGGCTGGCCATGAGGGTTCAGCTGCAGGTCCCAGACACCCTTCTTCTGGGGGTGGGAGTGGGTGGGGCTTTAGAGATGGAGACCTGTGTTTACATTGGCATCAGTGGGAGAGGTCACTGAAGTACAAGGCGTGGTCATGCCCTGTGGGAGCATCTGGTCAACTAGCAAATCACAAGCAAACCCCATCAAAACTGTCGAGTTATGTTCCTAGTACCTGGCATAAGAGAAACCATAAATAAAGTAATCCAGACAGTCCAGAGAAGGACTTGGGGTGGGAAGAGAAGCTACAGTGAGGAGAAGTGGAGTTCATCGTGGTGGGGTCTCCAGAGGATGGGAGAGGAGCTTGGCTTAGGTCCTAAAATAAAAAGAGAAAAATTGGCTAATTTATCACCCCACAGTGCCCGCTGGGAACCACTCTGGGAGGGCCTCAGCAGGACGGAGAGGAAGGAGATGAAGCTGGAAGCGTTTCTCCGTCCCTGTGGCTCCGGTGAGGCTCACCTGTGAGTGGGTGACAAGAAGAGAGGAGCGAAAGCAGAGGGTTCAAGAAGGCAGAGTCTGGTTGTCATTCGTTGCACAGGACCGGGGTGTGAATTGGGACGTGGCGCCAGCCCTGGGTCACCCGTGGGACAGGGCCTGTGGGCTCTTCTCGGGTCTCCGTGACGGGGGTTGGGGGTGGGAGGTGGAGGTCGGGCAGTGAAAGTGGGTGTCGGTCGCTCAGTCATGTCCGACTCTCTGTGACCCGTGGACTGTGGCCTGCCAGGCTCCTCTGTCCATGGGATTCTCCAGGCAAGGACACCGACGTGGGTGGCCATGCCCTTCTCCAGGGAATCTTCCCGACCCAGGGGTGGAACCTAGGTCTCCTGCCTTGCGGGCTGAGTTCCTGACTGTTTGAGCTGCTGGAAGTTGCCGTGCTGGGCTTAGCTATCACATCTCTCCGAGTTTCTCCCCATATTCAGGAACAAGGGGCATCACACCGTATTATTTGTTCTGAAGGAAATGGAATCTGTCTCCTAGCTCCCACTTGTCAGCGGTAAGAAGTCAAATGGCTTAAGGGTCAGCCCCACCCCTCCCTCAGGGTCTTTTGAAAACCCTAGAATATTCAGGCAGAGCAAGGCCTTCGGGGCAGGGCCTCTGGTCGCCACAGCCTTGGGTCACTGCCGAGGAAAGGACGGGGTGGCTGGCTGCGTCTGGGCCGGGTACGCTCTTGGCTGCGGCTCCCAAGCTGCCAGGCCTGATGGCCGTCTTCAGCGCAGGCACATAACGGCACTCTTCCGAGAGGGAGCCCACCCCCGCTGGGGGCTGTGCGGGCGAGGAGGCTCCAGCTCCCGCCTCCTGTGCCATCGTCATCCTTTCCTACCCTTCGGCTCCGAAGAAATCACCCATTTCTCTTTCTGGAAAGGCCGTTCCCCCTACTTTATCTCCATCATTGACCAGGTCTTCACCACCAAGTGCTTCCCCATTAGGGGTGTTTCGTAGATGGGGGAGGGGAGGAAATGTGCGCCTGCCTGCCTGCCTGCCCGTGCGTGGCTGTCTCTTACAACTTCTGGCTACAGTTCTGAATGGCAAATGCCAGGGAAACTCCCTGGAGACTAAGGAGCCCAGCTGTTTAACACGAAGGCCTCGGGATGGGAGAAGAGAACGTGTCCCTCATTTCTGACTCTTACTGAAGCCAAACCAATGAAGTAGGTCATTCTGCACATGCCCATTTCCACTTGATGCTTGATAGAACTGTCTCTATTTGCATCTTCCTGGCTGTATAAGGGCAAAAATGCTTGAGAAAGAAGCGATCACTGTCCTGAGAGAGAACTTGTTCTCAACCCTTCACTATCATCATGATAACTACCAACACACACACACACACAGAAGCGCAATGACAGAATGCCACGTCTGACAGTTTTCTTCAACCAGAAAATGACCACAGGGTCCCTTAGAGCAGCAATTCCCAAACTTTTTGGCACCAGGGACTGATTCCATGGAAGACAATTTTTTCCCAGTCCCAGGGTTGGGGGGATGGGTTTGGGATGATTCAAGAGCATAACCCAGGGGGCAATAGTGGTAAAGAACCCGCCTAGCAAGGCAGGAGACATAAGAGACTTGGGTTTGATCCCTGGGTTGGGAATATCCCCTGGAGGAGGGCATGGCAACCCAGTCCAGTATTCTTGCCTGGAGAATCCCATGGACAGAGGAGCCTGGTGGGCTACAGTCCATAGGGTCGCAAAGAGTCAGACATGACGGAAGCGACTTAGCATGCAAGAGCATTACTTTTATCGGGCACTTTATTTCTAATCGAATGCCACCACTGATCTAATGGGAGGTACCCGTCCACAGCCAGCTCCAGCAAGGGAGGGGGTGGTGCCTCTCCTGGCTGGGCCTCCAGAATTGTGGCGTGTTCTATGGCACATTTAGCAGGTGGCCCCAAATCTGTGTTAACTAGCATGTGATGGAGGGAAACCCCCTCTACATCTGTTAGGGTGCAGTGGGCTTGTTCAGCGGCCAGGGTGTGTCCCAAGCAACATGGCTGCAGATGCCTGAGCAGGAAGCGCTGTGCCCTCCTGGGAGCTCACCCTGAGCCTCCAGCAGTGTCTTGTGCAATGCCCTGTGCAGTGGGTGGGCCGTGTCTGGGTGAATGTGGAGTCTGAACACGGCTTCTGTCTCCTCCACCTGAGCTGGGCAGGGGGGGTGCCTGAGGCACTGAAATCCTTTGGAGGAGCTGATGAGGAAGAGCTAGGGTGTGGAGCCTCCAGGGGCCCCTCTGGGTTCTTGGCTCCCCAGCAGGCTACAGTAAGGTAAGGGGCCCTCAGAACCCAGGCAGAGATGGCTCCTGCTAGGAAACTGGGGGGAGGTCAGGGCTACTGAGCTTCAGACTGCTGCTTATTTGCAAGACTTATCACCAAATACCACGTAGGTCAGGTGTAGGTTCATTCTCAGCGGCACTGAGTCACCCACAGGTCCTCACCACCCTGGGGAAGGCACCACAGAACTGTGATGTCCCAAAGATAGTGATGACTGTATCTCTGGAGAATTTCCTCCTAAAGTATAGGCTGCCATCTGAAGCATGTGGGCCCATTTGGTTAGGAGCTTAGCAGGTGATCCAAATGTTGTGTTAATTGAGCCCGTGGAGAAAAATTAAATAGATCCAATAAAAATCATCAAGGAAAGGTTTCTGAAACTGCTGAGTATTGAGGACTCACTGATGGCTCCCTTCTATCAAGTCATTAAGCTGGCTGCAATAATTTCTTTTAAAAGATAAACCTTTTTCCTAATTTGTATTGTCTGTGTTTACCTTGCAATTGTCCCCACCATTTTCACAGCTGTCAGTCACTTCAGAAAGCCCAGATGGAAGGAACTGTTGAGGGCATTTCTGATCTCTCTCTAGGGGACAGTTGTTCTTCCAGCATGTTCTTCTAGGCTTTGCTAGGGCTAGTTTTAAAAGGATCCTGAAGTGAGGTCCTGCCATCTCCCCTGGGGAGAGACGATGCTATGGTTAGATTTGATCACACAGACAACTCTCCCCTTGTTATTCTTCCCCAACTTTCTGTTCTAAATGTCATCCTGGCAATCATTCATCACAATGAATAGGAAGTTATAATTAATAGAGGCCCAAATCATTCAAGTGGAAGATTACTCTTTTGAATTCTTGTATTTTTCTTGGAAGATGTCCTTGAGTTAATTATTTAGTTTTTTTTCTTTTTTTCTTCACAGTCTTGTTTCCAAAAAGAGCAAACTGATCACAGTAATGCAGGGGATGAAGGGATTATGTACAATGTATGTGAGTGACAAACGTTAGAAATAAAATTAAAACAAGGCCCCAGAGCTTTGCTGCTCCCCCTGCTGGTTCTTTTTAGAAAAGAAAGCGAGATGCTGCCTGGGGCTCAGGGCCGCACAATGAAACACAAAACCGAGAGTTTGCTGGGTTCCCTTAGGCACCGGGTTTGGCACAGGGGGGTAGAGGAAGAGGCGTTTTCCAGCCTGGGGGAGGGCGTGGCGGCTGCAGTTTCCCGGGCCCTGCCGTCTAGCGCAGAGGGCTCCTACTTCTCCATGGAGCCTCCTCGCGCTCCCAGGACCAACAACCTACATCCACGGAGAGACTATGGAACATTCATGGAGGCAGCCATTCCACAGTGAGCCACGGAAGAGGGCACATTAGAAACCACACAGCCCTGCAGTCTGTGTGATTCTGTGGCCCGGAGCGAGAGGCAGAGTGTGCGGAAGGCTCTAGGGCGCCCCCTACAGGCCTCCCTGTTCCCTCAGTTCCGTTCCGTTCAGTTCAGTTCAGTGCTCACTTGAGTTCAGAACCCGCTCCAGTGTTCTTGCCCGGAGAATCCCACGGACAGGGGAGCTTGCCGTCTATGGGGTCGCACAGAGTTGGACACGACTGACGCGACTTAGCAGCAGCAGCAGCTCAGTCGTGTCCGCCTCTTTGTGACCGCATGGACGGCAGCCCGCCAGGCTTCCCTGTCCATCACCAACTCCCTGAGCTTACTCAAACTCATGTGCATTGAATCGGTGATGCCTTCCAACCATATCATCCTCTGTCATCCCCTTCTCCTGCCTTCAATCTTTCCCAGCATCAGGGTCTTTTCCAATGAGTCAGTTCTTCGCATCAGGTAGCCAGAAGATTGGAGTTTCAGCTTCAGCATCAGTCCTTCCAATGAACACCCAGGACTGATTTCCTTTAGGATGGACTGGTTGGATCTCCTTGCAGTCCAAGGGACTCTCAAGAGTCTTCTCTAACATCACAGTTCAAAAGCATCAGTTCTTCGGTGCTTAGCTTTCTTTATAGTCCAACATCCATACATGACTACTGGAAAAACCATAGCTTTGACTAGACGGACCTTTGTCAGCAAAGTAGTGTCTCTGCTTTTTAATATGCTGTCTAGGTTGGTCATAACTTTTCTTCCAAGGAGCAAGCGTCTTTTAATTTCATGGCTGCAGTCACCATCTGCAGTGATTTTGGAGCCCAAGAAAATAAAGTCTGACACTCTTTTCCATTGTTTCCCATCTATTTGCCGTGAAGTGATGGGACCAGATGCCATGATCTTAGTTTTCTGAATGTTGAGTTTCAAGCCAACTTTTTCACTCTCCTGTTCCCTACCTGCTGGCATATCAGTTTCTCCCCTGGGGCGGGCATTAGCATCGTGTTCCCAGAGGCAATTCATATTTGTGTTTTATGTTCCCTTGTTGACCTCAGTCCGGCCACTTGTTTTTTTTTCTTTAAAGACACCATTGTGTCCTTATTCTCCAGGCTCAGCAGCTTCTGGGGTTGCTGAGCTCTGGGGAGGAGTCCTGAAGCTGGTGAATGCCCTGAGGTTTGAGGCATCTCCCTGGCATTGGATTACAATGCCTGGACCGAGTTCTTACTGACCTGACTTCACCCTGCTGCTCTTGGGAAAGCCCTGAGTCAGGAATCACTGGAGCTTCCCTGCGATTCCTGGAGAGAGGAGAGGAGCTCCAGCTGTGAGACTGGAATCCTGGATTATGCAAGGGCAGGGATGCAGGGGGAAGGGGTGCTTAATCCACGTCCACGGGACTGAAATGCGTTCATTCATTCATTCCTTCTCGCCTTCTTTCACTCACTTTTGAGACATTAACCTGATTAGAAATTTGTTCTACTAATAGTAATATATTGCAAAGTGAGTCCATGTGGCTTTTAAGGAAAATCGTTTCACAGCGATGACTGTCCCTGTTGTGATAAATTGTTGGCGAAAAGGATCCCAATTCTTTCCCTCCCTGCATCCATATAGAGTTTAAATATGGCTTTGCATCTTTCTCCTTGAATAGAAGGAATCTTTTTTTTTGCCCTTGAATCTGGACTGGTTCTGCCACTTTCTTTGACTTAGAATGTGGCTGAAACGATAACGCCATTTCAGAGCTAGGCCTCCAGAGTCCCTGGATAACTCTGCTTTCAGAACCCTGCCACCTTGGAGACAAGCCCAGGATAGTATTAATCTCTGGCAGAATAGAGGCCACATGGAGGAATCAAGTGCTGTTTGTCCCACCTCGAGGCCATCATAGATCATCTTTCAACTGCTGATCCCCAGACACGTGAGAATCCAGCCATGATAGGGAGAGCTGCCTCCTCCACCTTGAGGGGACTGTCGGTGTATGTGTGAGGCCAGCTGACTCGTAGGCTTGTAACCAATAATCAGTGCTTATTGTTTTGAGCCACTAGCTTTCAGGATGGTTTGTTACACAGCAATATTGACAAATGCAATTTTAGCAATGAGTGGGCAAGGCAGAATCTGTCCACCAAGCCTGGAAGAATTTCTTGTTACCAGGAGTTTCGATGATATCCGTCAGCTGGGGACATGGGATGGAAAGGAAGCTGTGGCATGATTCCTGAGAATCAGCCCACTTTGGCTAGTTAAAACAGGGCTGCTACCCACTGTGGCCAGACTTTTAGAAGGAACAGAAAGTTACTATAACATATTACGCTGTCTAATGCCGTTTGCTAGCCAGGTGTCCAACAGACACATCTTCAGTCTTACTGGCAGCACCCCTCGCCCATCCCCTTACTGTCCACCTCTGTGGTCTATGGACCTGGGCCTGGCAACCACCTACGAGAAGGATTCATAGTTGCTGGTGGAGAGAAGGTCTCCAGTGCTTCAGGACCGGGAGGCCTGCCTAAAGGACCTGGAGCTGCAGGGGGGGGTGGCTCCTACCGCTGCTCAGGAGCTTATCACGGCTCCTGGTGGGTGAAGCGGCTCAGGAAAGCACCGCAGGAGCTCCGTGTGGCCCTCACCGAGGGGCGTGAGCTGCCACTCCTGCTGCTGGGACTGTGGCTCTGACCCAGGCCTAGGCAGAAAGGAGGCAGAGCCCTTGACAACTGGGGTGTGAGGTGAAAGCAGGATTCCTGCTTTCTCAAAACCCTGTCGAAGCCCTGCTCTTCTCTGCACCGCGTCTGGAATTCTCCCCGTGAGAGTCGTTAAGTTGACCTCTTAAAATGGTCACCATGCACTCATTTTCTCATTTGTGTTTTCCTCACACACGTGATGCAAGTGACAACGTTCTCGGTTTCGCAAAGGACATTGGGAACGGGCAAGGTGGCTAACCTGCCCTGCAAAGAGTCAGACATGACGGAAGCGACTTAGCATGCAAGAGCATTACTTTTATCGGGCACTTTATTTCTAATCGAATGCCACCACTGATCTAATGGGAGGTACCCGTCCACAGCCAGCTCCAGCAAGGGAGGGGGTGGTGCCTCTCCTGGCTGGGCCTCCAGAATTGTGGCGTGTTCTATGGCACATTTAGCAGGTGGCCCCAAATCTGTGTTAACTAGCATGTGATGGAGGGAAACCCCCTCTACATCTGTTAGGGTGCAGTGGGCTTGTTCAGCGGCCAGGGTGTGTCCCAAGCAACATGGCTGCAGATGCCTGAGCAGGAAGCGCTGTGCCCTCCTGGGAGCTCACCCTGAGCCTCCAGCAGTGTCTTGTGCAATGCCCTGTGCAGTGGGTGGGCCGTGTCTGGGTGAATGTGGAGTCTGAACACGGCTTCTGTCTCCTCCACCTGAGCTGGGCAGGGGGGGTGCCTGAGGCACTGAAATCCTTTGGAGGAGCTGATGAGGAAGAGCTAGGGTGTGGAGCCTCCAGGGGCCCCTCTGGGTTCTTGGCTCCCCAGCAGGCTACAGTAAGGTAAGGGGCCCTCAGAACCCAGGCAGAGATGGCTCCTGCTAGGAAACTGGGGGGAGGTCAGGGCTACTGAGCTTCAGACTGCTGCTTATTTGCAAGACTTATCACCAAATACCACGTAGGTCAGGTGTAGGTTCATTCTCAGCGGCACTGAGTCACCCACAGGTCCTCACCACCCTGGGGAAGGCACCACAGAACTGTGATGTCCCAAAGATAGTGATGACTGTATCTCTGGAGAATTTCCTCCTAAAGTATAGGCTGCCATCTGAAGCATGTGGGCCCATTTGGTTAGGAGCTTAGCAGGTGATCCAAATGTTGTGTTAATTGAGCCCGTGGAGAAAAATTAAATAGATCCAATAAAAATCATCAAGGAAAGGTTTCTGAAACTGCTGAGTATTGAGGACTCACTGATGGCTCCCTTCTATCAAGTCATTAAGCTGGCTGCAATAATTTCTTTTAAAAGATAAACCTTTTTCCTAATTTGTATTGTCTGTGTTTACCTTGCAATTGTCCCCACCATTTTCACAGCTGTCAGTCACTTCAGAAAGCCCAGATGGAAGGAACTGTTGAGGGCATTTCTGATCTCTCTCTAGGGGACAGTTGTTCTTCCAGCATGTTCTTCTAGGCTTTGCTAGGGCTAGTTTTAAAAGGATCCTGAAGTGAGGTCCTGCCATCTCCCCTGGGGAGAGACGATTCTGTGGTTAGATTTGATCACACAGACAACTCTCCCCTTGTTATTCTTCCCCAACTTTCTGTTCTAAATGTCATCCTGGCAATCATTCATCACAATGAATAGGAAGTTATAATTAATAGAGGCCCAAATCATTCAAGTGGAAGATTACTCTTTTGAATTCTTGTATTTTTCTTGGAAGATGTCCTTGAGTTAATTATTTAGTTTTTTTTCTTTTTTTCTTCACAGTCTTGTTTCCAAAAAGAGCAAACTGATCACAGTAATGCAGGGGATGAAGGGATTATGTACAATGTATGTGAGTGACAAACGTTAGAAATAAAATTAAAACAAGGCCCCAGAGCTTTGCTGCTCCCCCTGCTGGTTCTTTTTAGAAAAGAAAGCGAGATGCTGCCTGGGGCTCAGGGCCGCACAATGAAACACAAAACCGAGAGTTTGCTGGGTTCCCTTAGGCACCGGGTTTGGCACAGGGGGGTAGAGGAAGAGGCGTTTTCCAGCCTGGGGGAGGGCGTGGCGGCTGCAGTTTCCCGGGCCCTGCCGTCTAGCGCAGAGGGGTCCTACTTCTCCATGGAGCCTCCTCGCGCTCCCAGGACCAACAACCTACATCCACGGAGAGACTATGGAACATTCATGGAGGCAGCCATTCCACAGTGAGCCACGGAAGAGGGCACATTAGAAACCACACAGCCCTGCAGTCTGTGTGATTCTGTGGCCCGGAGCGAGAGGCAGAGTGTGCGGAAGGCTCTAGGGCGCCCCCTACAGGCCTCCCTGTTCCCTCAGTTCCGTTCCGTTCAGTTCAGTTCAGTGCTCACTTGAGTTCAGAACCCGCTCCAGTGTTCTTGCCCGGAGAATCCCACGGACAGGGGAGCTTGCCGTCTATGGGGTCGCACAGAGTTGGACACGACTGACGCGACTTAGCAGCAGCAGCAGCTCAGTCGTGTCCGCCTCTTTGTGACCGCATGGACGGCAGCCCGCCAGGCTTCCCTGTCCATCACCAACTCCCTGAGCTTACTCAAACTCATGTGCATTGAATCGGTGATGCCTTCCAACCATATCATCCTCTGTCATCCCCTTCTCCTGCCTTCAATCTTTCCCAGCATCAGGGTCTTTTCCAATGAGTCAGTTCTTCGCATCAGGTAGCCAGAAGATTGGAGTTTCAGCTTCAGCATCAGTCCTTCCAATGAACACCCAGGACTGATTTCCTTTAGGATGGACTGGTTGGATCTCCTTGCAGTCCAAGGGACTCTCAAGAGTCTTCTCTAACATCACAGTTCAAAAGCATCAGTTCTTCGGTGCTTAGCTTTCTTTATAGTCCAACTCTCACATCCATACATGACTACTGGAAAAACCATAGCTTTGACTAGACGGACCTTTGTCAGCAAAGTAGTGTCTCTGCTTTTTAATATGCTGTCTAGGTTGGTCATAACTTTTCTTCCAAGGAGCAAGCGTCTTTTAATTTCATGGCTGCAGTCACCATCTGCAGTGATTTTGGAGCCCAAGAAAATAAAGTCTGACACTCTTTTCCATTGTTTCCCATCTATTTGCCATGAAGTGATGGGACCAGATGCCATGATCTTAGTTTTCTGAATGTTGAGTTTTAAGCCAACTTTTTCACTCTCCTGTTCCCTACCTGCTGGCATATCAGTTTCTCCCCTGGGGCGGGCATTAGCATCGTGTTCCCAGAGGCAATTCATATTTATGTTATATGTTCCCTTGTTGACCTCAGTCCGGCCACTTGTTTGTTTTCTTTAAAGACACCATTGTGTCCTTATTCTCCAGGCTCAGCAGCTTCTGGGGTTGCTGAGCTCTGGGGAGGAGTCCTGAAGCTGGTGAATGCCCTGAGGTTTGAGGCATCTCCCTGGCATTGGATTACAATGCCTGGACCGAGTTCTTACTGACCTGACTTCACCCTGCTGCTCTTGGGAAAGCCCTGAGTCAGGAATCACTGGAGCTTCCCTGCGATTCCTGGAGAGAGGAGAGGAGCTCCAGCTGTGAGACTGGAATCCTGGATTATGCAAGGGCAGGGATGCAGGGGGAAGGGGTGCTTAATCCACGTCCACGGGACTGAAATGCGTTCATTCATTCATTCCTTCTCGCCTTCTTTCACTCACTTATGAGACATTAACCTGATTAGAAATTTGTTCTACTAATGGTAATATATTGCAAAGTGAGTCCATGTGGCTTTTAAGGAAAATCGTTTCACAGCGATGACTGTCCCTGTTGTGATAAATTGTTGGCGAAAAGGATCCCAATTCTTTCCCTCCCTACATCCATATAGAGTTTAAATATGGCTTTGCATCTTTCTCCTTGAATAGAAGGAATCTTTTTTTTTGCCCTTGAATCTGGACTGGTTCTGCCACTTTCTTTGACTTAGAATGTGGCTGAAACGATAATGCCATTTCAGAGCTAGGCCTCCAGAGTCCCTGGATAACTCTGCTTTCAGAACCCTGCCACCTTGGAGACAAGCCCAGGATAGTATTAATCTCTGGCAGAATAGAGGCCACATGGAGGAATCAAGTGCTGTTTGTCCCACCTCGAGGCCATCATAGATCATCTTTCAACTGCTGATCCCCAGACACGTGAGAATCCAGCCATGATAGGGAGAGCTGCCTCCTCCACCTTGAGGGGACTGTCGGTGTATGTGTGAGGCCAGCTGACTCGTAGGCTTGTAACCAATAATCAGTGCTTATTGTTTTGAGCCACTAGCTTTCAGGATGGTTTGTTACACAGCAATATTGACAAATGCAATTTTAGCAATGAGTGGGCAAGGCAGAATCTGTCCACCAAGCCTGGAAGAATTTCTTGTTACCAGGAGTTTCGATGATATCCGTCAGCTGGGGACATGGGATGGAAAGGAAGCTGTGGCATGATTCCTGAGAATCAGCCCACTTTGGCTAGTTAAAACAGGGCTGCTACCCACTGTGGCCAGACTTTTAGGAGGAACAGAAAGTTACTATAACATATTACGCTGTCTAATGCCGTTTGCTAGCCAGGTGTCCAACAGACACATCTTCAGTCTTACTGGCAGCACCCCTCGCCCATCCCCTTACTGTCCACCTCTGTGGTCTATGGACCTGGGCCTGGCAACCACCTACGAGAAGGATTCATAGTTGCTGGTGGAGAGAAGGTCTCCAGTGCTTCAGGACCGGGAGGCCTGCCTAAAGGACCTGGAGCTGCAGGGGGGGGTGGCTCCTACCGCTGCTCAGGAGCTTATCACGGCTCCTGGTGGGTGAAGCGGCTCAGGAAAGCACCGCAGGAGCTCCGTGTGGCCCTCACCGAGGGGCGTGAGCTGCCACTCCTGCTGCTGGGACTGTGGCTCTGACCCAGGCCTAGGCAGAAAGGAGGCAGAGCCCTTGACAACTGGGGTGTGAGGTGAAAGCAGGATTCCTGCTTTCTCAAAACCCTGTCGAAGCCCTGCTCTTCTCTGCGCCGCGTCTGGAATTCTCCCCGTGAGAGTCGTTAAGTTGACCTCTTAAAATGGTCACCATGCACTCATTTTCTCATTTGTGTTTTCCTCACACACGTGATGCAAGTGACAACGTTCTCGGTTTCGCAAAGGACATTGGGAACGGGCAAGGTGGCTAACCTGCCCCAGGTCGGGCTGTTCCTGTGACAGAGCTGGGGTTTGAACCCAGCTTGCCTGGTTTGCAGGGCACAGAAGTCACCCACCAGCTTACACCGGCTTCAACAACAGGCGCTGCCTTCAGAGAGCCACTGTGAACCATGACCAGAGGGAAGGACTGGGGGCCCAGGGCTGTCTCAGGGAGAACAAGTCAGGGTCACCTCAAAGGACAGGAGATGGCGCCCGGGAGCCCTCAGTTGTTTAGGGCTGGGGGTGGGAGCACCGAGTGGGTCTGATCCCAGGTGCTCCCTCAAATCCCACGATGCTATGCACACCTCATTCTACTGGATGTCCCACCACAAGCCCACTGGTGACCTTCTCACCTCCTGGGGGACCCCTGGGAGCCTCTTAAGATACGAGTTTACAGAATTTTTAGTGCCCACGGTGGGGAGGACTCAGTGACTACAGGTCCATAGCAGGCCTGGGTCTGGGTGAAGCTTGGCGGGGTGGCTGGGCCACCGTCAGGAAGACAGGCCTGGATTTGCCTAAAGTGGAGTTCTAGGGTGGCTGAACCCTCCCCATTATTAAGAGAAATACAGGCTTCCCTGCTGGTTCAGTGAATAAGAAACTGCCTGCCAGTGCAGGGGACACAGGTTTGATGCCTGGTCTGGAAAGCTCCCACATGCCATGGGGCAACTCAGCCCATGTGCCACAACTACTGAGCCTGTGCTCTGAAGCCCGCATGCCCAGGAGCCCCCATGCTCCACATGAGAGAAGCTGCAAGGAGGATCTGCCCACAGCGACTAGAAAAAGCCCAGGTGCAGCCCAGAGCAGCCAAAAAAAAAAAAAAGTAATTCAAACCTCTAAGTAGAAGAGATCATTCTCAGAGTTCAGAGTAAGGAGAGCCCTTAGCCCTTACAGAGAGGTCATGGAGTAGGAGAGTTGATACCGGCTTTGAGATGAGGGAAGAGCTGCTGGTCCAATCAGAGCCTAAATCAGAAACTCATAGGATTCATAGGTCTCATAGGATGCGGCCCAAGAATTTCTATATATTTTTAGGAAAAAAATATCGCCAGTGGATTTTAAAGAATTTAACAGTGTGTTTTGTGTGTGTGTGTGTGTGTGTTTGTTGTAAGGTTTGGACCATTTATAAAGTCTGTATTGGATTTGTTACAATAGCGCTTCGGTTTTACATTTTGGCCTTGAGGCCTGTGGCATCTTAGCTCCACGCCCAGGGATTGAACCTGCACTCTCTGTGTTGGAAGGTGGAGTCCTAACCACAGGACCACCAGGGAAGTCCCCCGAGGGGATTTGGATTCTCAGGTTAGGGAACCACTGGGCTCTGGGTCACACACAGGTGACACCAACAGGCAAATGGTTCTTAACGTAGCCCTCAAGGATCACTGTCTATGACTTTTCTTTTAGTATACTTACGCCAGGTATGCATTTATTTTTTAATTTGGGGGCGCTCTGAGTCAACTAATTTTTGAATCTTTGAAAACCAGACGGAGAACAATGAACGTGAACTTACAGGGGGTAAACTGAACAGCATGCCATCTGTAGCAACATCAGCATATATTCCCCAGATGGCATCGGGCTGCCAAGACAACTCTCCAAGCCTTCACTCTCTGCCTCCGTAGAGCGTGGGCCCTGGAGAGGTTCAATTATCTCCACATGTGTGCTCCTGGGGAGCCTGGCAAAAGAGAAAGGACTGGAATACTCAATAGTAAAGTTCCCAGAGCTTTGAATAAGGGGAGGGGCAGGTGAATCAGAGCTCAGCTTGCATTCCTGTTATAGATTTGATTGCTAATAATTAGCCAATGATTCAGTTGTGATACTTACATTATTGACCTAATTGAAAAATAACTGGTGGACAGCATCCTTTTAGGGATACATATTGCATATGAATATCCACTCATTCATTTCTGGCAAATATTTGTCTGCCACGTGCAAAATACTGGACAAGCCGTATGGCTCCTACTGTCCAATTGCTTATAGAAAGGAAGGTGTGATGTCAGAGAGGAGATACTAATTGAAGACTTTGAGGGAGATATTGTTCAGGGAAAATAAGGATGCTTTTAGGGAAGAGATGAATTTGAGAAGAGCTTTGAGAAACAGGTTGGATTTATAGAAGTGTAGCTTAAGGGCAGGGCTTCCCAGGTGGCTTGGTAAAGAATCCGCCTGACAATTCAGGAGATGCAGGTTTGATTCTTGGGTCAGGACAGTCCCTTGGAGAAGGAAATGGCAACCCACTCCAGTATTCTTGCCTGGAGAATCCCATGGACAGAGGAGCCTGGTGGGCTACAGTTCATGAGGTTGCAAAGAGTTTCCATTAACTCTGGATACAGCTCTAGAGTTTTTCCCACACTGTGCTCTACTTGTGTGTGCACGCTAAGTCACTTCAGTCGTGTCTGACTCTTTGTGACACTATGGGCTGTAGCCTGCCTGGCTCCTCCGTCCCTGGGATTCTCCAGGCAAGAACACTGGAGTGGGTTGCCATGCCCTCCTCCAGGGGATCTTCCCAACAGAGGGATCAAACCTGTGTCTTTTATGTCTCTGTATTAGGAGGCAGGTTCTTTACCACTGGTGCCACCTGGGAAGCCCTATTCAGTCAACCCCAATCAATTGCAGTTGGCTCATGAAAGAAAACTCATTCCATGCCCCTCTTTGACTTTTTGAAGGTCAAGGAATTCTTGTTTTATTCTGGAGAAACTGGCTGGAGGGGAACAACCTTTCCTCCCCTTCTCTCCCTGCTCCCCCAGTTGAAGCAGTGATGTAATCAAACACAGTGTTTTGAATGATTAATCTGACAACGTAGTCTGGAAAGCGGGGATGAGGGCAAGGAGTAGCTGAGGCTGGGAGGCCCATCAGGAGGTTGTTGCAATAGATGAGTAAGGACTGACCATCATGATTAGAGACGCGGCAGTGATGAGGGAGCAGAAGCAGAACCGGACTGGCATAGCTGGGAAGCTCACTGGATACTGGGGGCCATGAGAGGAGAGATGGGAGGACTGCGATTTACAGTTCAGAGTACAACAGTCAACTTTGCCAGCAAAGGTCCGTCTAGTCTAAACTATGGTTTTTCCAGTAGTCATGTATGGATGTGAGAGTTGGACTATAAAGAAAGCTGAGCGCCGAAAAATTGATGCTTTTGAACTGTGGTGTTGAAGAAGACTCTTGGGAGTCCCTTGGACTGCAAGGAGATCCAACCAGTCCATCCTAAAGGAAATCAGTCCTGAGTATTCAGTTGGAAAGACTGATGCTGAAGCTGAAACTCCAATCCTTTGGCTACCTGATTCAAAGAACTGACTCACTGGAAAAGACCCTGATGCTGGGAAAGACTGAAGGCAGGAGAAGGGGATGACAGAGGATAAAATGGTTGGATGGCATCACTGACTCAATGGACATGAGTTTGAGCAGACTCTGGGAGTTGGTGATGGACAGGGAAGCCTGGCATGCTGCAGTCCATGGGGTCGCAAAGAGTTGGACACGACTGAGTGACTGAACTGAACTATAAAACAGCAATAAGGTATGAGGAAGGGGTCTCAGAAAGGGCAGCAGACTTCAGAAGTGTAGATGGTGAATTTTGTTTTATATTATTGAGTTTGAGAAGCTGGCAACACCTCAGGAGAAGTTTGGAGGCATGGAACCAAGGTCAGCGAAAAAGAGAAGCTGGAAAGTGCGTTTGGCATCCAGTGTCTGCAGGTGATGGTTGCAGATACAGGAGTTGATGAGATCATCAGGGGCTGTCTCTTATACACATCTCCTAACAGACACATCTTCAGTCTTACTGGCAGCACCCCTCGCCCATCCCCTTACTGCCCACCTCTGTGGTCTATGGACCTGGGCCTGGCAACCACCTACGAGAAGGATTCATAGTTGCTGGTGGAGAGAAGGTCTCCAGTGCTTCAGGACCGGGAGGCCTGCCTAAAGGACCTGGAGCTGCAGGGGGGGGTGGCTCCTACCGCTGCTCAGGAGCTTATCACGGCTCCTGGTGGGTGAAGCGGCTCAGGAAAGCACCGCAGGAGCTCCGTGTGGCCCTCACCGAGGGGCGTGAGCTGCCACTCCTGCTGCTGGGACTGTGGCTCTGACCCAGGCCTAGGCAGAAAGGAGGCAGAGCCCTTGACAACTGGGGTGTGAGGTGAAAGCAGGATTCCTGCTTTCTCAAAACCCTGTCGAAGCCCTGCTCTTCTCTGCGCCGCGTCTGGAATTCTCCCCGTGAGAGTCGTTAAGTTGACCTCTTAAAATGGTCACCATGCACTCATTTTCTCATTTGTGTTTTCCTCACACACGTGATGCAAGTGACAACGTTCTCGGTTTCGCAAAGGACATTGGGAACGGGCAAGGTGGCTAACCTGCCCCAGGTCGGGCTGTTCCTGTGACAGAGCTGGGGTTTGAACCCAGCTTGCCTGGTTTGCAGGGCACAGAAGTCACCCACCAGCTTACACCGGCTTCAACAACAGGCGCTGCCTTCAGAGAGCCACTGTGAACCATGACCAGAGGGAAGGACTGGGGGCCCAGGGCTGTCTCAGGGAGAACAAGTCAGGGTCACCTCAAAGGACAGGAGATGGCGCCCGGGAGCCCTCAGTTGTTTAGGGCTGGGGGTGGGAGCACCGAGTGGGTCTGATCCCAGGTGCTCCCTCAAATCCCACGATGCTATGCACACCTCATTCTACTGGATGTCCCACCACAAGCCCACTGGTGACCTTCTCACCTCCTGGGGGACCCCTGGGAGCCTCTTAAGATACGAGTTTACAGAATTTTTAGTGCCCACGGTGGGGAGGACTCAGTGACTACAGGTCCATAGCAGGCCTGGGTCTGGGTGAAGCTTGGCGGGGTGGCTGGGCCACCGTCAGGAAGACAGGCCTGGATTTGCCTAAAGTGGAGTTCTAGGGTGGCTGAACCCTCCCCATTATTAAGAGAAATACAGGCTTCCCTGCTGGTTCAGTGAATAAGAAACTGCCTGCCAGTGCAGGGGACACAGGTTTGATGCCTGGTCTGGAAAGCTCCCACATGCCATGGGGCAACTCAGCCCATGTGCCACAACTACTGAGCCTGTGCTCTGAAGCCCGCATGCCCAGGAGCCCCCATGCTCCACATGAGAGAAGCTGCAAGGAGGATCTGCCCACAGCGACTAGAAAAAGCCCAGGTGCAGCCCAGAGCAGCCAAAAAAAAAAAAAAGTAATTCAAACCTCTAAGTAGAAGAGATCATTCTCAGAGTTCAGAGTAAGGAGAGCCCTTAGCCCTTACAGAGAGGTCATGGAGTAGGAGAGTTGATACCGGCTTTGAGATGAGGGAAGAGCTGCTGGTCCAATCAGAGCCTAAATCAGAAACTCATAGGATTCATAGGTCTCATAGGATGCGGCCCAAGAATTTCTATATATTTTTAGGAAAAAAATATCGCCAGTGGATTTTAAAGAATTTAACAGTGTGTTTTGTGTGTGTGTGTGTGTGTGTTTGTTGTAAGGTTTGGACCATTTATAAAGTCTGTATTGGATTTGTTACAATAGCGCTTCGGTTTTACATTTTGGCCTTGAGGCCTGTGGCATCTTAGCTCCACGCCCAGGGATTGAACCTGCACTCTCTGTGTTGGAAGGTGGAGTCCTAACCACAGGACCACCAGGGAAGTCCCCCGAGGGGATTTGGATTCTCAGGTTAGGGAACCACTGGGCTCTGGGTCACACACAGGTGACACCAGCAGGCAAATGGTTCTTAACGTAGCCCTCAAGGATCACTGTCCATGACTTTTCTTTTAGTATACTTACGCCAGGTATGCATTTATTTTTTAATTTGGGGGCACTCTGAGTCAACTAATTTTTGAATCTTTGAAAACCAGACGGAGAACAATGAACGTGAACTTACAGGGGGTAAACTGAACAGCATGCCATCTGTAGCAACATCAGCATATATTCCCCAGATGGCATCGGGCTGCCAAGACAACTCTCCAAGCCTTCACTCTCTGCCTCCGTAGAGCGTGGGCCCTGGAGAGGTTCAATTATCTCCACATGTGTGCTCCTGGGGAGCCTGGCAAAAGAGAAAGGACTGGAATACTCAATAGTAAAGTTCCCAGAGCTTTGAATAAGGGGAGGGGCAGGTGAATCAGAGCTCAGCTTGCATTCCTGTTATAGATTTGATTGCTAATAATTAGCCAATGATTCAGTTGTGATACTTACATTATTGACCTAATTGAAAAATAACTGGTGGACAGCATCCTTTTAGGGATACATATTGCATATGAATATCCACTCATTCATTTCTGGCAAATATTTGTCTGCCACGTGCAAAATACTGGACAAGCCGTATGGCTCCTACTGTCCAATTGCTTATAGAAAGGAAGGTGTGATGTCAGAGAGGAGATACTAATTGAAGACTTTGAGGGAGATATTGTTCAGGGAAAATAAGGATGCTTTTAGGGAAGAGATGAATTTGAGAAGAGCTTTGAGAAACAGGTTGGATTTATAGAAGTGTAGCTTAAGGGCAGGGCTTCCCTCCTTAGCGCCCATGCAGTATTTAACCAGTTGAAGAGCCCCACTGGATCCCAAATCAGGCTGCTGAAGCAGGCAAACATTAGGCAGAAGTATATGCTGGGGGGAGGACACTTTAATAAATGAGATTACTCGATAGACATGCATAGACATGGGGAAACGCATATCGACTTCTGGAATTTTCTTTAGAGCTCATTTTCCTGGCCACTTCTGTTGGACCCCTCACCATCCAGACCCCTCTAGTTCTCCGACCTGTGGGGAGCTTGCCCAGTGGGAGGTATCATCTCTCTGGCTCCTACAGCATCTACAGCTCTCTGCTCACTGCCCGCCTCCCCCAACTCGCTGCCATCCTTCCCTTCTCCTCCTCATTCTCTTCTTCACAGGCTCTGTGTTGACCTTCCTCACGTTCCTCATCTTCTTGGCTGTCTCTCCGTCCTGCTGGATGGGACTTCTGCCCTGTCTGGATTGTCTGTGGGGTGGCCACGATGGAGTGGCCTTTGTTTGAAGGGAGTCCTCTGTTTTCTTGGCAGGCGACATTCCTGCCCTTCTATGGAGGGTCACAGCTGTTTCCTTGCCAGAGAGGTGTTTGCCACACTTATTTTGGCTGATGAAGTCTTTGCCTTTGTCTTTGAGTCAGTCAAGAGCTTTGTCTTGAGAGGCAACATGGTGACTTCACCCTGATATCAACCTAAAAAGTTAACAATGTCAATCATTTTTGTGATAATAGTAAGAACTTACACAGACTGCTTTCTGTGTGCTTGGCACTGTTCTGAGATCTTCACATGGAGAACTCACTTAATCCTTAAAATAATCCTATAACATTGAGGTAGGCAATATAACTATCCCCATTTCACAGATGGGAAAAACTGAGGCTCAGAGAGGCTAAATCACATGCTCGAGGTCCTTATGAAGCCTGAAACATGGTAAGCTCTATAATAAGCACTAGTTGTTTATTTCTGTTTTTAATTCATGTCTATCTCTGACTGTTGTGATCTGGGGAAATGTACCTTGCTTTTTAAGTCTCAGTTTCCTCATCTGTAAAATACAAGTCATCTGAAATCTCCCTTCCAATTACAACCTTTGTGCTCTTTGTTCATCCCGTCCCTGCTTTCCTGTAGAATATAGAACAGGCTTCCCTGGTAGCTAAGATGGCAAAGAATCTGTCTGCAATTCAGAAGACCCCAGTTGGTTTCCTGGGTTGGGATGATCCCCTGGAAAGGGAATGGCAACTCACTCCAGATTCTTGCCTAGAGAATTCCGTGTACTGACCATGGGGTTGAAAAGAGTTGGAAACGACTGAATGAGTAATACTTTCTGTGGAATGAGTCCTTTTTTCCCAGGGAGTCTCTCTCTCTAGTTTTTCCTGGATTTTACAAAGAAATAATTGTTTGACTGCTCTGGGAGTTTCAAGAAAACAGCTTGAAATAATGCCCAGGGGGGATTTTGTCATCTCTCCTTTCTCTCAGAAGTCACAGCCACCTCAGTTGTCTCTAAGAGCTTTCATTAAGCTGGCTTTGTGATACTAAATCAATGTTTTCCAACCTGAATTCCCTCTGGGAGCAGTGAGGGAAGAATCGTGAGAGGCTGGGGTAGTCCTCAATCACACGTCTCCTCTGGTTAGTTCTTGTTTCCCCACTGAATTAAGCAGACCTTGCTGCACCACCTTGAGTTTGGCCAGAACAGAGGTTAGAATCAGGGGATCCCCCTCGGCCATCCAAAGGCTTCCTTTCTTTGGAAGAATCACAGAGAAAGAGGATGCATTGGTTTTGCTTCTTGATCTGTTGCCATTTATAGGTGATTGAAGTTCTGAGCTCTCAGGGCCTCAGAGAGATAGGTAAGCCCACAGGCTAGTGATGTGGGCTGAAGACCATGGTGCAGGCCGAGTGCCCTCTGATCCCATCTGGTAAAGTCTAGTAAAACAGCGCCACAGGGATTCTGGAGTGTCTGGCCAAGGTGCTGAAGGACAGATTGTTAAGAGGGGAAAACTGTCTTTGAATTGTGCAAAGCACAGGGCAGTGCCTTTGCCAAAGCAACATGGTGGGAGCATGCTGGGTATTAATAGCAACAGCTAACATTTATGGAACACTTGCAGTGTGCCAGCTGCTGTGCTAAGCACCATTTAATCCTCACGATGACCCTCTGAAGAAGATCTTATTATCACTGCCAACACTTTGACTAGGACAAAGACACTGAGAGGCTGAACTCCTTGCCCCAGTTACACAGCGGAGCTAGGTTCTGATGCCAAAGCTAACATCCTTATCCTCTGCTCGACACTGTCTTCCTCCAGAGTCCTTAGTGCTAAGGATCCGCAGTGCAGATAAGGGGATCCAAGAGCAGCAGCTGAGAGACTGCTTTGGGCCCAACATTGGGCTGGGTTTGTATCCTATGGGATTTTCAAGACCCAGTCTGGGTTTTGGCACTGTGATTTCAGAAGGTCTGTTATCACTTATTTAGAGGGGGTGGGGTTGGGCCTGGGGCAAAGAATTCCTACTGATCTCAAAGAAGAATCAGGACACTGGAATCCAGATGTTTGTATCCAAGGTGACCCACACCTGCCAGTTCAGTTCAGTTCAGTTCAGTCGCTCAGTCGTGTCTAACTGTTTGTGACCCCAAGGACTGGAGCACGTCAAACTTCCCTGTCCATCACCAACTCCCAAAGCTTGCCCAAGCTCATGTCCATCGAGTTGGTGATGCCATCCAACCATCTCATCCTCTGCCATCTCTTTCTCCTCCTGCCTTCAATCTTTCCCAGCATCAGGGTCTTTTCCAGTGAGTCAGTTCTTTGCCTCAGGTGGCCAAAGTATTGGAGCTTCAGCTTCAGCATCAGTCCTTTCAATGAATATTCAGGACTGATTTCCTTTAGGATTGACTGGTTTGATCTCCTTGCAGTCCAAGGGACTCCCAAGAGTCTTCTCCAACACCACAGTTCAAAAGCATCAATTCTGTGCTTAACTTTATAGTTCAACACTCACATCCATACATGTGACTAGACAGACCTTTGTCAGCAAAGGTCCCACACCCACGATCTGTATGGTAATCCCTCTGAGTAGGCGATCTGCTCAGGAGACTACCCAGCAGATCTGAACATTGCTCAGGAGACGTTTCCAGCAGTGAGCAGCTCTTCTCTTTTTGAGGGATATTCCTGCCTGGTGCATTGGTTCTGGTCTTTGGAAGTCAGAGGGCCTTCATTCTTGATCTTTACTGGTGATAGCTCAATACATTCTAACTTCATGTTGTGTTTCCCAGTACACCTCCTTAGGCCCTCCCCCCACTTCCATGATCACAACACTGCTTTAAGGAAATCATGGCAACATTTCTGAGGTTTAGATATATTTTATACCATGATATTAAAATTTCTGCCTTCCAAAGAATTGGAAGGAGAAAAGCATTAGGAGGCAGGAAGCTGGAAGCCAGGCTCAGGGCAGGTCAGCCCACTGAATAAGAGGACTAGAGATGGTCCAGTCCATGCAGTGGATGAAGCTCAGCATATGCTCCTGCCTGGACTGGGATGGAGACACAATTAAGACCCCTGGCTGGAGAGTCTGGGAGAAAGCGGGGCGGGGCTCAGGATAATGATGACCAGGAGGGGCGATAAAACAGTTCCCTACAGCGGTGCACTTTCTGGGCCATTTTAAGTGACGAGCTTCCTGCAACTGAGGGTTCACCCCTGAGAAGCCCTCAGAAGAAACTTCGCTGATTGGCGGCAGCCGCTGTCCAGACTCTGAGGCGTGCAGGAAACAAGAACAGGAGCTGAGACAGACATGGTTGATGCGGACTTCACCGTCATGTCACGTCTAAGCATTCTGCCCTAAGGGAGTCCAGGCAACGCTTTTCAACTCTCCTATTGCTGATAAGTAAATTACCTTCTGGGAAAGTGATTGCTGACCTAGAGATCTGGACTTCCAGGTCTCATTAGAGATATTTGAACTATTTTCAATATTTCAGGAAGTTTTTAGGAGTTGTACGTTTACACAGATAATAATGCTTGTGCTAACAAAAATGTTCGGTTCCTTTGCCTTTGGGCTTGTTTTTCAGTCACTCAGTCATGTCCAACTCTTTATGACCCCACGGCCTGCAGCACTCTTGGCTTCCCTGTCCTTCACCATCTCCTGGAGCTTGCTCAGACTCATGTCCATTGAGTCAGCGATGCCGTCCAACCATCTCGTCCTCCGTTGTCTCCCCCTCCTCCTCCTCCTAGCCTTTGGGCTAGAATTATATTATTAGCTTGGTGTGGCAACACTGGTTATTCCTATGCTAATAGGAAATGTTGATTGGCAGATATCTATATTATGAATAAATAATGAGCCGGGAAAACAATTATACCTACTTATTTGTCATTTACACCCTGTCCTGTTACACAGAAGATTGGAGGTGGCTGAATTACTGCTTGATTTTTTTAAATTATAAAATATCTTTCGTAGCGTTGAGTCTGCATAGGAAAAACCTAATGAAAGTCATGTGAGGGAATGAAGGATTGGAGGGTTCTCTCTTGGCCTTATGTCTTATCTCAAAGTTAGGTGGCAGCAGAGGGTCAATAGAGGACACCTTGATGCCCCTTAGTAAGGGGGTCAGCTTCACAGATA
>SJYX01004853.1:35763-57177 GCA_006410675.1 Oreotragus oreotragus | reverse complement strand
TGGAACCAGTCTGTTGTTCCATGTGCAGTTCTAACTGTTGCTTCCTGACCTGCATACAGATTTCTCAAGAGGCAGGTCAGGTGGTCTGGTATTTCCATCTCTTTCAGAATTTTCCACAGTTTATTGTGATCCACACAGTCAAAGGCTTTGGCATAGTCAAGAAAGCAGAAATAGATATTTTTCTGGAACTCTCTTGCTTTTTCCATGATCCAGTGGATGTTGGCAATTTGATCTCTGGTTCCTCTGCCTTTTCTAAAACCAGCTTGAACATCAGGGAGTTCACGGTTCACATATTGCTGAAGCCTGGCTTGGAGAATTTTGAGCATTACTTTACTAGCGTGTGAGATGAGTGCAATTGTGCGGTAGTTTGAGCATTCTTTGGCATTGCCTTTCTTTGGAATTGGAATGAAAACTGACCTTTTCCAGTCCTGCGGCCACTAGAGCCACCTTATTATTCTATAACCTTTAGCATTTCTAAATGTGTTAGCCATCATTACCACACACGAGCCTCATCACATCTGTCAGGTGAGGTAAGTGGGAAGATGTTAACACTCGAGTTCTACAGACAAAGAAACAAAGGCTCAGGGAGTTAAGCTGACGCAGAGTCACCCCGTGGACGAGTGGAGGATCTGGAACACGAGCCACTGAGGTCTGATTTTCATTCCTCTGTACCATACGCCTTCTTTCTAGATATTCAGTTTCAAGTGCAGTGGCTTTTAAATTATATCACCTTCCTGGGCAGTATTGCAGTAAGTATTTCTCAGAGGATTTGAGCGAGTTCCTAGAATCCCTGTTGAGTGGATACGGGGCTAACCCTGGTAACAGTAAAGGTTGTGCTACAGGCTTCTTTGCTTAGCTGGTTTCTTTATTTTTCCATCTGATACTGGACAAGTCAAGCCCTAGGAAAGCCCTGTGATGCAACATGTCTGTTCTGCCAAGAAGATTGAAAAAATAATAACCACTTGGGTAAGTGAAGCTACCCAGTAAACCAGGAGAATCAAAGACCCTCCGATAGAAGCAGACGCCTTTTGTCCCGTGCATCCCAGCTGCTTTTCCTAGTTTGTTGGTTTCTGTGTCCTTTGTTTTCTCGTCTTCTCATTACCCCACTGCTCACTTCAGATTCTATGTCTGGGTTCATTAAAGAGGGTCACTTCACCCCCAAAGCCTCACTTCCCCTCTCAGTTGGGACACAGGGCTGACCTGGAAGGAGGGAATTGACATGTGTCCTCTGAAGCTGGCAAATACAAGTTCTGCCAGCCCAGATCAGAAGCCCACCTCAACAGAAGGATTTTAGCTGTTCCTGTGGTCTGGCTGCCAAGTCTCGGTCCCAGGCCTGCAAACGGCAGTCTCCTGGGAGGCTGAGGAAGGGGTTGCTTCACTGTGAGGCAGCCAAGTGGAGAGATGGTGGGACGCATCTGCTTCGAAATGCCTTCTCACGGCAAATAACATTTGCACAATTATGCCTGCAAATATCACCATGGTATTTGCTAAGTTAAACACATGCTCTTGCTTGCCTGACCTTCACCTTATTCCAGACCCAAGATGATCCTGGGTCTGGGAGCTCCACGCTGAGGAGGGACTCTCCCCTCAGCTCTGACCTCTGAGGATGAGATGCTTCCTTCTTGACCTGGGAGAGCACATCTCTTAACACTTACAGAATCCAGATATTAAACTAATTCTGATCTGGTGGTCTGTGACATGGAGGCAATGATAGTGAGCCCTTACACTTTCTATTTTTTGCCTTTCATTAGCCTACAACACATGAGATGATAGACCTTGTCCATCTAGTTTTCATTGTACTGTACAACTCTTTTGTCTTGATGTTTTCGTATAAGGTATTGTCTTTCCCAAAGGTGATAAGCTGCTGGTGGAGGGAGACTGTATCTTTTATTGCAAAGTCATCCATGCATGTTGATGGGCTACGTTTAGACATAAGTGCAGATACATCTGTATAAGATCATATGGGCATAGGGACGTCCCTGATGGTCCAGTGGCTAAGACTCCATGCTTCTAATGCAGGGGTCCCAGGTTCGATCCCTGCTCAGGAAACTAGATCCCACACACTGCAATGAAAAGTCTGCATGCCACCACTAAAGATCCTGGATGCTGCAACAGAGCTGGAAGAAGCTGTGTGTCACACCTAAGATGAGGAGCAGCCAAATAAATAAATGTGGAAAAAATCATATGGGTGTAAAGAAGCATATGGATGGGTACATATTAGGTTATTAACACAGGTTATGTGAGTGAGGAATAGGTATATGGATGGAAAAAAGAAGAATGGGAGGATGGTTAACAAAGAAAAAGGACAAAAAAAGACTACACTTTAAGAAAGAAGACATTCCTAGTATACATCCCAACTTTGTGGGCAAAAGAAAGCAAAGAGGATGAACTAGCCAACCACATTTATGCATTTATGTAAAAATTTGCATATATATGTCAAGAAATTAACAGAAGAGGTAAGGTAGCTAAAAATAGTACTGTGCCCATACAGACATTCAACAATGTATGGGTGAATACACTCACAAAAAATATCTGGTGACTGAATGAACACTGGATAGTCTGTTGGATGTGATAATTTTGTAGATTGGGATTTTCAAGGACCGATTTATTGACTAGTATTACCATGACCCAGCAGTGCTTGCAGTGTGTTGTCATAATCAGAACCACTTAGGTTCTCTGGTTCGAGGGTGAAATGATCTGTCTGGGAGAGTCCCAGTTTACTCTGTGGTCACCCTGTTCACTGACGGTCTGGAGTGATTGATATAAGTGGAAATGACAAGCCCCAGCCTGGGGTTGAAACTAGCTTTGGTGAGGGGAGGGATAGGACTTTGGAATCTGCATTGTTATGCTCATTACAGCTTCAGAACGGTTGCTCTAGGCATTGTTAGCTGCCAAAGTGATGTACTGCTTTTATAATTAACTATTCTTCAAACAAAACAAAACAAAGAGAGATTTATTATTTGCTACATATAAAAAAAATCATGCCTCAGTGTCTGACCTTCCTTGGTTGCCATTTCCTTCTCCAATGCATGAAAGTAAAAAGTGAAAGTGAAGTTGCCCAGTCGTGTCCGACTCTTCGCGACCCCATGGACTGCAGCCTACCAGGCTCCTCCACCCATGGGATTTTCCAGGCAAGAGTGCTGGAGTGGGGTGCCATTGTTTTCTCCATAAGAGCGAATTCATGTGAACTTTGTAATGTGTACACAGAACTTGCAATGAAGCTGTCATTTCTTGAACTGAAAACACCTTAGTACCTTTTCTTGTCCTAGCTTTGTGCAGGTGCTGACCTGTCTTGGCAAAAGAATCTTCGGTCTTTTGTCATCCCAAAGCAAGATTCTGAGAACAAAATGCAATAAATCAAATATTAAAAATAGATTGGAGGCTAGCCGTCCATGCTCTTACCTCTCAGCTTCACCCAGTTGTAACATTTTGTTATACTTTCTTCGAATATACATTTTCATAAATAAAACATTCTAGAAAACAATTGTGTAGCCTTCTGTGACCCATCCTTCCTTCTCCCTTCCCAAAGGTAACCGTGGAACTGGATTTAGTGATTTTATTCCCGTAAATATTTGTGTGTGACTGTATAATGTATTCATACACAATTTGGTTTGACATTTTAAACTTTATATAAATGGCATCATTGGGTGTGCATTTCTTTGCTAATAGATATGCTTTCTCAGTGATTTACCATGTTGGCATATGCAGCTCCAGGTCGTTCAACTGCCATGTAGTATGGCCTGGTGTGGTATAGCACTGTATCATGGAGAATGGTAATACATAATAGTATTACTAATACAGTATTAATAGGTTGCTGTTGTATGAATGTAGTCCCACTTTTACCTTTTCTTCCCCACTGAAAGGACATTTAAGCTGTTTTCCTTTTTTTTTTTTTTTTTCACAATTACAGACAATGTTGAACTAAACTTTTTTGGTGAATTTCTCCTGCTGTGTGGTTTTTCTACATCTGGGACTGGACCTGTGGGTACATCTGCAGCTTTGATGGATCTTGCCAAATTATTCTGCAAAGAGATTGCACCAATTCCCATAAACACTTCTTGAATATTCCAGCAAGTTTTCCTTTCTGAGGACTCAAATTGAAGAACAGAAAAGAGAAATACAAGCCAAAGTAAGAAAATAGCTTTGAGAATGCATTTAATGATCAGTGGAACTTACCTCAGGCTTATTTTTCCATCCAGGGGCATTTCTCCCATGGACCACCTCCCTTCAAATATAATCAGTGCATATTGGCTAAGCTCTGGTGACCAGGCATTTGGGATTCAAAGCTATACATGCAAGAAGACTTATTTTCTGAGAGTCTAAAGATTAACTGAGGAGCTAAGACAAACTACAGTCTAAAGTTAATTATTTAAATAACAATTTAACAGTAAGAAAGAAAAGATCTCACTGGATAATGCTGATTCATCATTGAATCAATTGTGTCTGCATTAATTCTCCAGGAGTTCCCCAGACAGGGAAGTCAGAGCTTAGGCGATTCTAATTTGGTTTCCTAGCAACCACCACTAGATGGGAATCAGCTAACTCTGCTCTTTTGTAGCAGACTTTATTTCTTTAGAAAAAATGAGTTAAATAAATACCAGCTTAAGGTAAAATTTCACCACATAAAATTATATTTGAAACATCACTTCTGAACAAAGATCTGAAGTGGTTTCCTTTCCCAGAACCTAACAAAGGCGGATGTGTGGAAATGCATGTAGCATCAGATTTTAGGGACTTAAGCATATGACTTTTCCTAGGAGTTGGAGTTGGACAGTGATGAGTGAAGAGACAAAAGACAGACTCAGGGGGAGAGAGTGGGGCAAGAGAACCCTACACGTATGCCACACCTGGCCCAGAAAGTTTTAGGGTTCTTAAATCAGAGGTGGGCAGATGAGTTATCTGAGCTTCAACCCCGCAGACTTGCTCCACTTCACCGGAGCCTGCTTTGTCTCTGGAGATTAGCTCCAGGAGAATTGCATTCTGAATTTGCTGACATAGAAAAAAAAATTGATAGTTTGTTTCTGTTTCTCTTACCACTTCTTTCCACCTCACCAAGCAACAGTCTGATGGGAAGGGCTAAGAGCTTGCAGAGTATTCCCAGGGAGAAGGTGCAAGGAGAGGGCTTGTTCATGTATCTTGACTTTACTAAGCACTTACAGCCCCACTGAACTTGACAGAGGAAACTCTGTCATCACTGAAGGACAGGTCTCCAAAGCAAACTCTGTCAGCCACGACCAGATCAAAAGGACTTTTCTTGGGCCTTTAAATAGAAATGGAGACTCGGAATTCTAGAGCTGGAAGAGAATCTTGCAGATCAAAAATATGGAACAGTGTTGACCAAAATTTCAGAAATGAAGACCTGATCGAAATAAAAAGATGTTCATTTGGGGTTTGTTAGGACTGTAGCCTTCAAGACACAGATTTAAAAGAAGCACCTGGATTGTGTTCTGCTCAACTACAAAATGGGGGAGGCTTACAAAGATAAAAACTGCAAGATGATGGTTAGTTACAGGAGTTGTTTATCAAGAATTATAGTTGAAGCTGGCAAGAAGTAAGGGCGCTTGTTAAGTCGGGAGTGGTTGGGGTCCAGAATGGTTGCATAGTTACAAGGGGACGCCTTGCGACCGTAAGGTTGTGGCTGGCGGGTGGTGTTCTGCAGACGGCTGGTGTTGTTCTTGGGGCTGGCACAGTTCAAAGAAAGTTCAGGTTATTGATGGTGCAGCCGCATGTCTGAGACCAGATCCTTAATGGCAGCCTGACTCCAATTTTGTGTATCTGAACTGTGATCACTCATTATAATTTCAATTTGTTATCAACGTAAAGGCATGCCTTGTTCTGCCTTGTTGTTTAGAGTTCTACTTGTACTTGACTTTTGAAGAAGAAAATGTCTCTTTACCTTCCCCCTTCGTACAAAACAAATACCCTCAGGGGCTCTCAGAGGCATTTATTTATAAGAAAAGGCATAATTTATTTTTAAAACAATAAAATTGAGAATATAAATGAAAAGATTCTGAAAAATTCTTGTTATTCTTAAAATCTAAGGTTTTAAGATAAATTTAGAGTTAATAATGGATCATATTAGTGCAATTTTTCAGCACTTTAATTTCTTTTTTTTACATATATATATTCTTTTCCATTATGGTTTATCAAAGGATATTGGGTATAGTTCCCTGTGCTATCCAGTAGGACCTTGTTGTTTATCCATCCTATATATACACACCGGCATCTGTTACTCCCAAACTCCCAGTGCATCCCTCCCATAACGCCTCCCCCTTGGCAGCCGCAAGTCTGCACTTTTCGTCTGTGAGCCTGTCTCTGTTTCGTAGACGTGTTCGTTCGTTGCATTTTAAATCCCACATATAAGCGATATCATATGGTATTTGCCTATTGCTTTCTGACTCCCTTCGCTTAGTGTGATCATCTCTAGGTGCACCCCTGATAGTGCAAATCGCACTGGTCTTTTTTATGGCTAAGTAATATTCCATTGCACATATATATACCACATCTTCTTTATTTATTCATCAGTGCACACTTAGATTGTTTCTATTCTTGACTGTTGTAACCAATTCAGTGCTGTTGAATTTCTGTTACATATTAAATGTGGTTATAAGCCTTTAGAAATCCATGCTATCCCAACTTGAGAACTTTATTGACAAATACTTTTTCTAGACAGTGGACTAAGTTATACGCTTTAGGTATCCCTTGACATCATTTTTTAATATGGCAATTTTTATTCAGAGTAATTAAGTTCTGAATGTAACCGTGATGCGTGCCTGCTAAATCGCTTCAGTTGAATCTGACTCTGTGACCCTATGACTGTAGCCCCCCAGGCTCCTCTTTTCATAGGATTCTCTAGGCAAGAGTACTGGAGTGGGTTGCCATGCCCTCCTCCAGCTGATTTTCCCAACCCAGGGACAGAACCTGCATCTCTTCCATCTCCTGCCTTAGCAGGGAGGTTCTTTACTATTAGTGCCACCTGGGAAGCCATGGTATATCAAGTAATCATGATGCTAGATATAAAAAATGTAAGATTCCAGCCCTACCAACTCTGGTGGATATTCTGGTCTCTGTCCCCTGAATCCAGCCTGTACTGGAAGATACAGTGGTATATTGGGGTTGGCTCTCTTCCCAACTTCATGTTCAGTGATAATGCTAGTGCTTTGGAACAAGCTGTGGTCACTAAACGTGGCAAGCACTGTAAATCAGGGCTTTTATTGTAGAGCCAGTTGTTAGAAATTTACCAGCATATCCCTGGGCAGATGTCATGACTGTTATCACCGGGAACCATGAATCCTAAGCCAACTTTCCTTCCACTGTTATTTACTACCTAGCTTGTGTTTGCCCAGGGCATATACGTAATTCTCCAGTTTATTCAAGCAAAACACAAACAGAAAGGTAGTTTAGAAACACTTAAAAAAAAAATTTTAAACTCAACCCCCGCTCCCTCCCCGTGCCAAAATCCTCATAGAAACCATTCCACAACTGTTAATTATAATCTTGAATATTTTGGTTTGAGGGATTATCCTTATTCTTAGGAACCCCCATTCTCATATATAATGGAGACATCTCTTGAAAGCCAAGTCAATCTTCTCGAATATTTCTTGTTTATCTTTGCCAATGGGCTTTCCAGGTGGCTCAGTGGTAAAGAATCTGCCTGCCAGTGCAAGAGACACAGCTTTGATCCCTGGGTCTGGAAGATTCCCCTGGAGCAGGAAATGGTAACCCTCTCCAGCATTCTTGCCTGAGAAATCCCATGGAGAGAGGAGCCTGAGAGGCTATGGTTCATAGGGTTGCAAAGAGTCGGACACGACTGAGTGACTAACACTCACTGCTTCACACTTTTAGCTTAGCTTTAGTGCTGAGCATTCTTCCCCCTGCTGGTTAAATCCCTTGTTTTATCCTATTGGTTGCACTAAGATTATCACTAAATATTCATCACGTGTGGGCAGTGTGCTGGGTACTGGTCTGCTGGGAAGACAGAAAGTGTTCTGTTGTTGTTTCTCAGTAAAGCTCAGAGCCCAATCCAGTATGACAGGGATTGAATGAGAGGTTAGAAGGAGCCCAGGAGACAGGATCCTTGGTTCCTTTCCTGTCCCATTTCAAGGCCAGAATTAGCTGGTACTGAGACCTGTACAATGCCCGGTGTTCCTGATACATTTTTAATGATGCTGATACAGTTTTTAAAAAATAGCAGTGAAATATATACCGTCACCTGGACTTTGAGAATAAGTCTTTTTAGGCAGAATAGATATCTATCTATCCATCCATACCATGATAACATTGCAAAAACCTAGGATCTAGTCTGTGTAGGCTCTGTGAGAACAATTTGCCCATAAATGGCAGTGGTTGGCAAATAGGAGTTGCAGAATAGGGTGCAGAATCTGCTGATTATCAGCTTGCTCCCTTTTGGGTGCTGGTTGTTGGGGGTGATATCAAAGAACAAGAGGTCTTTCCCTGTGAGGAGTTTATTACAGCAGAGGAGCCCAGCATCTAAGCTGTTGGCCACCACGTCATCCACAGTGACAGGGGTGGAGACGTAGATTTCACACCTCCTGCATATTCTATTCCCTCTAGTCTCTAAACAAGGTGCTTTAAAAGATAAAATATTCAAAAAGTGTTGAAAGAACCACTGATAACAACTTATAAGCCCTTCTAGGGCAACCTCCGGAGAAGGCAATGGCATCCCATTCCAGTACTCTTGCCTGGAAAATCCCATGGACAGAGGAGCCTGGTGGGCTGCAGTCTATGGGGTCGCGAAGAGTCGGACACGACTGAGTGACTTCACTTTCACTTTTCACTTTCATGCATTGGAGAAGGAAATGGCAACCCACTCCAGTGTTCTTGCCTGGAGAATCCCAGGGATGGTGGAGCCTGGTGGGCTGCCGTCTATGGGGTCGCACAGAGTCGGACACGACTGAAGTGACTTAGCAGCAGCAGCAGCAGCAGGGCAACCTCCTTCCCCAGTTTCATCCTGAGTCAGGCTTCCCTGTTTTCTCAGAAGGCAAAATGGGCCATGGCTGAAGCACAGCCTCCTGCATGGCTCCAAGAATGTGCTTGCCCCTCACACCTGCTGACCAGGGCACAGGGCTGCCCCAACCTCTCCATCATTCTCCTGATGTGTCAGAAACTCTGTGCTATGCTTACCAACTCAGAGAAAAATCCAAGCAGGAAATAATAATTTGGTGGAAGATCACGTTTCATAAGTTGAGTTTCGTGCTGTGTTGGTCCCATTGATGCAATTAGTTACCCAACAGCAGAAAGCTTGTTCTGATGTTGGCAGGTACCTTGGCACATTACCCAATGAACAGATGGTTATTGGTTCCATAAATAGGATTTCCAGATGATTGCATAATAGTCACCCAGCCACCCCTCCCTGGCCCTTCCTGCCTCTCTGGTGAATAGGAGTGGGTCTGTGTAAGTGCACTGACTTACTGCCAATTAACCATTCCTCTGGGTGGGAATGCAGTTGAGACAGAGTCTGAGGGAGGGCAAAGAAATTTGATCTCTCAGTTCAGTTCAGTTCAGTGGCTCAGTAGTGTCAAACTCTTTGTGACCCCATGAATTGCAGCACACCAGGCCTCCCTGTCCGTCACCAACTCCCAGAGTTCACTCAGACTCATGTCCATTGCGTCGATGATGCCATCCAGCCATCTCATCCTCTGTTGTCCCCTTCTCCTTCTGCCCCCAATCCCTCCCAGCATCAGAGTCTTTTCCAATGAGTCAACTCTTCTCATGAGGTGGCCAAAGTACTGGACTTTCATCTTTAGCATCATTTCTTCCAAAGAACACCCAGGACCGATCTCCTTTAGAATGGACTGGTTGGATCTCCTTGCAGTCCAAGGGACTCTCAAGAGTTCATCCTCTGTTGTCCCCTTCTCCTTCTGCCCCCAATCCCTCCCAGCATCAGAGTCTTTTCCAATGAGTCAACTCTTCTCATGAGGTGGCCAAAGTACTGGACTTTCATCTTTAGCATCATTTCTTCCAAAGAACACCCAGGACCGATCTCCTTTAGAATGGACTGGTTGGATCTCCTTGCAGTCCAAGGGACTCTCAAGAGTCTTCTCCAACACTACAGTTCAAAAGCATCAATTCTTTGGTGCTCAGCTTTCTTCACTATTTAAATAATCTGCAGTGTGATCAAACCAGTCAATTCTAAAGGAACTCAACCCTGAATATTCATTGGAAGGACTGATGCTGAATCTAAAGCCCCAATATTCTGGCCACCTGATGTGAAGAGCTGACTCATTGGAAAAGACCCTGATGCTGGGAAAGATCGAAGGCGAAAGGAGAAGTGGGTGACAGAGGATGAGAAGGTTGGATTTAGGCATAGATTTAGGCAGAATAGATATCGATCTACCCATCCATCCCATGATAATTAAACACAGCAAAACCCTAGGATCTAGTCTGTGTAGGCTCTGCAGGAATAATTTTCCTATGAGTGGACAGGAATTGGGGGATAGGAGCTGCACAAGAGGGCGCAGAATCTAACTCAATGGACATGAATTTGAGCAAACTCCAGAAGATAGTGAAAGATAGGAAAGCCTGGTGTGCTGCAGTCCATGAGGGTCACAAAGAGTCAGACATGACTTAGCGACTGAACAACAGTCTGCAATGTGTACCTCTTCTAGGCCTTTCCCTCTATCCTTATTCTACCTCTCCCAGATGTTCTATGTACTTACTGACCTGAAGATACCAGATCTTGCTTCAGACTGCTTTATTAGCAGGTTAGGAAGGAGTCCCCTGCTCCAGGTCTATCCTTCTGATTCATATTGATGTGTTACAACTAAGGATCTTTTCCTATCACTAAAGAGGTCAATAGGAGGGGATCTTCCTTAGAAGAATTGTTCATCAGTCCCTTCCTGCCTCCACAATCTCTCCTTAAAGGAGTTACATAACCCTCCTACCCTCCAGACAAGTCCTTCTACTGTGTATTTTCCCTTCTACCTTGAGGGAGTTGACTAGGAAGGTTGGTCAACCCAATGTTTGTAGCCACACTATTCACAATAGCCAAAGACAGGGAAGCAACTTAAATGTCCATCGACAGATAAATGGATAAAGAAGGTGTGGTACATATATACAATGGAATACTACCCGGCCATAAAAAAGAGTGAGATAGCAGCATTTGCAGCAACATGGATGGACCAAGAGATTCTCATACTAAGCAGTCAGAGAAAGACAAGCATCATATAGTATCACTGACATGTGGACTCTTAAGGAAGATACAAAGGAACTTATTTACAAAACATAAATAGACTCACAGCATAGAAAGAAAATTGATAGTTACCAAAGTGGAAAGCGGAGGGAAGGATAAATTAGAAATTTGGGATTAACAGATATACACTGCTGTTAAGTCGCTTCAGTCGTGTCTGACTCTGTGCGACCCCGTAGACGGAAGCCCACCAGGCTCTGCTGTCCCTGGGATTCTCCAGGCAAGAACACTGGAGTGGGTTGCCATTTCCTTCTCCAATGCATGAAAGTGAAAAGTGAAAGTGAAGTCGCTCAGTCGTATCTGACTCTTTGCGACCCCATGGACTGCAGCCTACCAGGCTCCTCCGTCCATGGGATTTTCCAGGCAAGAGTACTAGAGTGGGTTGCCATTGACTTCTATAAAACAGATAACAAGGACCTACTATACAGCACAGGGAACTATACTCAATATCTTGTAATAACCTATAATGGAAAATAATCTGAAATTATTATTAGATATATATATCTAACTGAATCACTCTGCTGTACACCTGAAACATAGTAAATCAACTATATTTCAATAAAAAGTGAAGGTTGGTCAGAAGACATCAGATTCCCTCTCAGAAATGAAGAGGGAGGGCTCAGCGAGCAGAATGATGTCAATAAACAGGCAATGGGGTAAAGGTCTAGGTACTCCTCAGATGCCCTCAGCATGGTCCTGGCTCCAGGATCTAGCTGGTCACCTTCTCATTGGATCCCGCTTAATCTGAATCTTTTGAGTAAAAGCCCCTTTGTTTAAATTTGCATGAATGCTTTCTATGCAGCTAAATGATTTCTCTCTGGTCCATTCTCTTACACCATTTCCTTCCCCAAAGGAAAATCACAGAAACCATATCACTGCCTTGACTACGACTATCCCCAAATCCTGAAAGTTCAGATGTCCATCCATCTACCAGGCAAAACCTTTCTGAGCCAGAACTACAGTCAAGTTCCCCAGGGATGAAGTGGGAATTTATCTGAAGGCCTTTCACCTGTGCTCTACCCACTACAGCAGCTCACACTGTCAGTGCCTTGAAATCTTGAAGCTAAAGTTTTTTCCAGTATCTGGGTTTGCCCACTCAGTGGTGTTTGGATCGTTAAACTAAATGGATTGAATACTTATTGCACCCCTTGTTTTTCCTGCTTTTACAGGAAGGTGGTTTAAAAAGCAGTGATGCTGTTCATGGCAGAGGTGGGTTGGGACCTGCACAGTCCTCCACCAAGGATGCAGCTGGACTCAGACTTGGAGCCCTGGAACCAGGCTTTGGTGGAGGAGAGCACCCCGGGGGTAGGCCTAGGGAGTGCCCAGCCAGCTGGAGAAGAGGTATGTCCTTTTGGTTTTATTTGGTTTGATTTCTTTTGCTTATTTATTTTCTCACATTTTTAACACACCTGTCTACCAGGGTGTGTGCCAGGAGCCCACTGGACTCAGTCTCTGTAAAGGGGATGATTGGCACTGTGGGTCCAATGGAAGGGATCTTCCAAATTTCCTGTATAAATGACAGGGGGAGGAAAAGCAGAAGCATCTCACATCCTTACCCCAGGCTCCAGACTTGGGATTTTCGAGGCCAAGCCCTGGTCAAATCAACCAACGGCAACTGTCTGTTTAGTGTGTAGATAGTCCTGATCTAGACAACTGGGGAGCTGCTAGCCAGCCTGAAGAGGGACTGGGGTAAAGCAATGTCCCTGTTGTCACACTGCATTTGGCTGAAGGCACACTAAGTATAGTGACCGTGGGTGATGACCTTGTCTCCCTCTTTAGCATGTTCCTTCTGTGCTGACGTCTTGTTTATATGTTTGGTGACCAGCTAACTCCAAATTGATGTCATCGTCAGGGACGTGCTGGGGCAAGTAAATCGTCCCCTTTGGCCAGGAATGTGTGAGTTTTTGGTATGTGTAAGGCAAGACAGTGAGGTCTCGCCATTGGGAAGAGGCCAAGCAAACTGCAAAATGATCATTTCCAGATGTGTCCAATTTGGTATAGAGCCAGCTGCCTCATGCAATCAGGCTGGTGCCCTGTGACATAAGGCTAGCTGAATCTTCAGTGGGAAGTGGATCTTATCCCCTGGCCTACATTCATTTATCTTCTTTAATTTCTTTAAGCTGACCTGCTGTTTTCTTCCTTGAAATCCCTGGGAGTTTATAACCAGATGATTAGGAAATTTAAATAAGTAGACACTCAGAAAGTGAGGGGAAAATATTAATATCAAGATTCAGACCTCAGGCAATGACCAGGTTGCAGAAAAGCGGCCTTCCCTGTGCTTCATGGGACCATCTCTGATTGGGGGCAAGTGGCTTACCCTGTTCTGTTTCTCGGGTGAGCAACTGCACTTGACCTTTTCTTGCATAGGAGAAACTTTTGGCCTCAAACCCATGACTGGAATGCTAGCAATTTAGAAAGGGTTTTTTTCTTCAATTTACTACCTGAATGAGTAACAAAACCAAATGGCATGGTTTAAAAACAAAAAAAAAACAAAAACAAAAAACAGCCAAGGCACAAATACATCAAAGGATGAATAAATCACAAGGATTGCAATAAGTGCAGGGAGAGCTGGTTTTACAGGAAAAGTCCAAACCTCAGCCCCTCTTAATAGCTCTTTTCATGCAGTGCCATGCAATTTGGGACTGACTCCATGTCAATCTTCTAAGGCTACATTAGGCCATTTGGTCAGGCAATGTCTATTGGATGTTTGCTTTATGAAAGGCATAGGATTAAGAGCTAAGTGGGGAGAGAAAGAAATCTGAAGACCTGGTTCTTGCATTCGCAGAGTTTGCGATCTCATTGGGAGATATCCTGCAGGTCAAGCAGTTGAAAAGTAGTTGTCTGAAATCATAAACTATTATACCAAATACCAGCAGCATAAGGAACACAGAAGGGAGAGATGAGACAGTGAAAATTCATCCACCTTGTCTGGGACATTTCATAAACACATTTCAAACACATTCAAAAACACATTTCATAACACATTCAGTGTTATGATACATCCAATCAAGTTCAGGATCTAGCCATATGGATGTAACTATCTCATGAGGGTCTCTGATCTGCTTAGCTTCTCCAATGCCAATGGCAGTTTAGTTCCATCGATATCACTTGGGGACTTTTCACCAATAAGACTGTTAAGCAAAAGCTCAGCATAAGTCATCATCTTCTTTTTTCTACTGTGATTGGATGGTATTATTACACATGAATACATTGTTGCTACCATTTTGCCAAGAACGTGTGTGTGAGGTTAGTGCTTTTGTTGAGTATAACGACAATCATATTTCTGGATATATGTATGCTGGAGAAAGTATATGAGTGTATGGTTAAAGGGCATATAGTATTTAAAGCTTAGGTGAATTCTTAGTATATGACAGGATTAATGACCCAAATAGGGGGTGAATGTTTTGATTTTCAACCTTAGTCCACATGTGACTATTAATTTTTTTCTTTGTTCTTGGTTGGCCATTCAAGGTACCTGGAGCCACATGGGCCTTGGCCTTTCAATTCTGGCTTTGGAAGCCAAGCAGCCAGGCTCCCAAGAGGTTCTGTCTTTATAACCAAAATGAATAATATGCTTTGCCTCTTATTTTTTTTTTTAAACACTCTTTAATTAAAACAGTGATTCACATGGATTTTCTAAAACTTTACTGCTTACTTTTAAAGATGGCTGAATTTTGAAACAATGATTAAGGAAATAATGAAAACCTATGGGCCACGTGATGGACCCATGTAGAAAATCTTGGCACATTGTTAGGGGATACTCCATGGAACTTGAAAGGCAAAGATAATTCAAGTAAAAGGATGCATATATCCCATATTTGGTATATGGGGGCTTCCCTGGTGGCTCAGAGGTTAAAGCATCTTCCTGCAATGCGGAAGACCTGGGTTCGATCCCTGGGTTGGGAAGTTCCCCTGGAGAAGAAAATGACAACCCACTCCAGTATTCTTGCCTGGAGAATCCCAAGGACGGAGGAGCCTGGTGGACGGAGGAGCCTGGTGGGCTACAGTTCACGGGATCGCATAGAGTCGGACATGACTGAGCGACTTCACTCACTCACTCACTCACTCACTTGGTATATGGAGTTTGTTATCCAGAGGAGATATTAATAGAATAGGTGGAAGATAAAAAGAACTTAAAATGGTATATTGGTTCTTGGGTTGAAGATTGATAGAAGATGGCAGTTGGACACATAGGACTGTAATATTTCTACATGAGAAAAGAGCAGAGATTTCTGTACATTTGTTACCAAGCCCAAACTTGTACTGCTCACCATAGGACAGACCAAAAAATCAAGAGACACTTTGGGTCAGGGAATAATGACTTTATAAGGATGGTATGCAGACAGAGAAGATGGTAGACCTATGTCCTAAAGAATCATCTTACCTGATTTAGATTTTAGGCTTCTTTTATACTCAAAGGGGAGGAAGTCAAGTTAAACTTATCCTGGCTTTGGTCTCCAGAGGAGATGTGTTAATTTCTTTCCTCCTACAATCATTCACATGTGAGCCTGGTCAAGATGTTTCCTGTGAGCTAAACAAAGGTATTTTAGCTTAATGCTCACCACCTGGTTCCTAGAGATTTGCCTTTTTGTATAATTTGAGCTTATGGGAAGCATTCTTTTACGGATTAACTTGTAATAGAATACAAAGATTCTTCCCTATTATATATTTCCTCCCCCAGGAAAAAAATATTTCTCGGAATCATGTTGGGGAAAGAATGATGGACTGAATGGATTCCACATAGAAGGCCTTTTGTATAAGTGTGACAGTAGCTCTCCTCACCCATATCCTGTGTAATATGACAATGAAAAGAAGCTCAGCATCAGTGGAGAGGCTGTCACTCAGCTCATTGCCAGCTCTGTGAGAACTGGCTTTACATATCATTAAGAGAAACCTGGAGACTAAAGGGAGAGAGAAGATAGCTCCATTGCACCCTCTTCTAAACAGATCACTTCTGGAATGCAACTTGGGATGCCAATGATTTCCAAGTTTGAGAAATAATACCTAAATACTTCTACATATTTTGTCTAGGTGCTAGAGTCCCTTGGACAGCAAGGAGATCAAATCACTCAATCCCAAAGGAAATCAACCCTGAATATTCACTGGAAGGGCTGAAGCTGAAGCTCCAATACTTGGGACACTTTACACAAACAGCCGACTTCCTGAAAAAGATCTTGATGCTGTGAAAGATTGAGGACAAGAGNCCTTGGACAGCAAGGAGATCAAATCAGTCAATCCCAAAGGAAATCAACCCTGAATATTCACTGGAAGGGCTGAAGCTGAAGCTCCAATACTTGGGACACTTTACACAAACAGCCGACTTCCTGAAAAAGATCTTGATGCTGTGAAAGATTGAGGACAAGAGGAGAAGGGGGTGACAGAGGATGAGAGGGTTGGATGTCATCACTGACTTAATGGATATGAGTTTGAGCAAACTCCAGGAGATAGTGATGAACAGGGAAGCCTGGCATGCTGCAGTTCGTGGGGTCACAAAGACTCAGACATGATTTAGTGACTGAAGAACAACAATGTGCTAGAGTTCTCCAAGTGGCTCCATTTATTATCTCACTATTCTTCAAAATATTGTAAGTCTATGATTTAATATTATCCCCATACTGCAGATGGGAAAACTGAGGCCCAGAGAGGGTAAGGGGCTAGCCAGGAGGTGGGGTTCCAGATCTTAGATACATACAAGCTCTTTGGCTCCGTGACTGGCATTTTCTCTGCCATTCCATGAACTGAATTGCAAGAAGACCCGAGGCAGGAACCAGAAATGAGGGTTCTGGAAGCCACATTCCATAAGGTGCTTTTGAAGAAACTAGCGATGCCTCAAAGAGAGATGCTTTAAGGAGGCCTGTGATAGATGCTTTTGAACTGTGGTGTTGGAGAAGACTCTTGAGAGTCCCTTGGACTGCAAGGAGATCCAACCAGTCCATTCTGAAGGAGATCAACCCTGGGATTTCTTTGGAAGGAATGATGCTAAAGCTGAAACTCCAGTACTTTGGCCACCTCATGCGAAGAGTTGACTCATTGGAAAAGACTGTGATGCTGGGAGGGATTGGGGGCAGGAGGAGAAGGGGACGACCGAGGATGAGATGGCTGGATGGCATCATGGACTCGATGGACGTGAGTCTGAGTGAACTCCGGGAGATGGTGATGGACAGGGAGGCCTGGCGTGCTGCGATTCATGGGGTCGCAAAGAGTCGGACACGACTGAGCGACTGAACTGAACTGAACTGAACTGAAATATTTGAAACTTGTCATAGGAGGAGGGAGGAGATATTTTAAAGGCTCCAGAGGGCAGTAGCAAGACCAATTGTTTGAAATTACGCACGAAGCCAGAGGGTGGTGGCAAAACTGTGTCTGAAAGAGTGACGAGGGCAGAATTGTGTCCAGATAGGTCAGCAGAGCAGTGACCCCAGTGCAGCGGGGCCAGCCCAGCTGCCTAAACAGGTGGAAGGGCAGGGCGTGGGCACAATGTCAGCAGCTGGGTTTTTACCTGCTTTTGTGGTCAGGTTGGACCATTCTAAAGCGCTGTTCTGCTGGGTTTTGATTCCTCTCCCAGCAAGTTCCTTGATGTGGATCTTATCCTAAAGGAGAGCCCTGGCTACTCAGCTTGGAAAAGTCATGGTTCAGAGCTGGCTGCAGCTCCCACCCCACCCCCCGTGCCGCGGCTGGATGGGGCAAAGCCCTTCCCAGCACCAGCTGTTCTCCCCAGGCCCACAAGTGCTCCCACTTGTTAGCTACTTGGGGGTTCTCCTGTTCCAGGTCTGTAGATGCCTGGTGGCCCCCTTCTGCTCCCCTACAGGTGCTGAGACTGCCTGGGGCTCCAACTGTTGGGGTTTATCCCCATTTGTTTGCATTTGGGGTTTATGAGAATACTTATTCAGCTGGTTTTGTCATAAATGTCCCCTGCGGCCAGGTTCGGGGAAGGCAATGGCACCCCACCCCAGTACTCTTGCCTGGAAAATCCAATGGACGGAGTAGCCTGGTGGGCTACAGTCCATGGGATCGCTAACAGTCGGACAGACTGAGCGACTTCACTTTCACTTTCTCTTTCATGCATCGGAGAAGAAAATGGCAACCCACTCCAGTGTTCTTGCCTGGAGAATCCCAGGGATGGGGGAGCCTGGTGGGCTGCCGTCTATGGGGTCGCACAGAGTCCGACACGACTGAAGTGACTTAGCAGCAGCAGCAGCAGCAGCAGCGGCCAGGTTGGTTGGTTTCCCTACTTAGCAGATCTGTTTTTCTGTGGGGATTCAAAAAGGTCCCAAACCTGTGTTTCCACATCATCGCCACCTTGCCAGAATTCTCTGACCTGCTGCTGTAACTTCAAGTTCCTCTTTCCCTCTGGTTAGGTCTCTGCCGATTCAATCATCTCCAACTGTCTCTTAGAATCAAATTATCATTAGCATATAGTAAATCACAACAGTTCTATGAAAGGGTTTGGAGTTATACAATAAGCTTTGCCACAACACAACTTAAACTCAGGAATATTTTTAAAACAGAGAGGATTTTTTTTTTTTCCCCTCACACTGAGTTGTGGTCCTGGGCTGGGTAAGAGATGCTATATATACACATTTTGCATTTTCTGCCCCAGAAGAAAACGATTCTCACAGTTGGATGTCCGACTCAGGAATCTGTCGTTTTTGCTTGACTAAAGTCACATCATTGATTGATGCCAGATTTTGCTCAATTAAATGTTTGTTTTTCCTTGGGCATCAGCAAAGGCAACATCGATGATGGGTTATTAGCATGCACCCCTTGGATTTTGGATGCTCTGGGGGCGTTTGCAGGCTGCTGTTTTCAGCAGCTCAGGGCTCTGAGCCACCTTTCTATTCTGGGCCCAAGGACACCTGCGTGTGTGTGACTGAGGAGGGGAACACTCTGTCAGGCCCTTTCTAGAGAGATGAAAAAAGAGAAAGGATCTTCACCCAGTCTGTCTCACTCCAGCCCCACACCCCCAAGCTAAGAAAAGCAGTGATATTTTGTGATCACATTTAGGTTGCTTTTGTTTATCCGTTCGTTTGTTTATTCACTCAATGAGTGTTTTGGAGGACTGGCTTGTGGGGCAAATGAGAAAAGAACAGAGACTCTAGAAAGAGGAGCCCTAGCCTCGTGGGAGAGCTGTCTCTGCTCCATCTCAGGAGCTCCCGAGCAGATGTGGAGACTATGAGCCAGCGGCTGCAGCCACAGCCTCGCACGGGCCCTCCTCTGAGGCTTTCCGGGGGAGGATAAGGCTGCAGCCAAACGACTGTCAGCTCTCACACACCATCTTCCATTTGGGGATGGCCCCCAACCCCTCAACATGCTTTGGCCTTGAGCTGTGCCTCCACTGATCAAGACTTCATGGGTTGACATATATAAGAAAAACAGCTAGTGGGAAGCTGCTGTATAGTTCAGGGAGCTCACCTCCATGCTCTGTGATGACCTAGAGGAGAGGGGTGGGACGTCCAAGAGGGAGGGGATATATGTATACGTAAAGCTGGTTCACGTCATTGTACAGCAAAAATTAGCACAACATCGTGAAGCAATTATACTCTAAGTTTTTTTTAAAACAAAATTTAAATAAAAAAGGACAAAAAAATAAAAAGGAACTTAAAAAAAAAAAATGAAGTGGCTGCTCTTCCCCGCAGGGCTGTGGCCTCCAGGAGGCGCTCTCTGGCAGGATGGAATGACGCCCAGTTCTGTTCCCGCACTGAGCCTTCTCTGTGTTCCTGCCTTCTCTCCTGACCAGGCCCACATCTCCACAAATATCCAACGCATTTGGTCCCTAGGGCTGTGCAACAGATGACAGCAAACTTAGAGGCTTAAAATTAGCTTGCAGTTCTGAAGGGCAGAAGTCTCACTAGTCTGAAAACCCTGGTCTGCAGGGCTGGGTTCCTTCTGGAGGCCCCAGGGGAGAATCTGCTTCCTTGCCTTTGCCACCTTCCAGAGGCATTCTGAGTCCACGGCTCCTGGCCCTCTTTCTCCATCCGAGAAGCCGGCGTCATAGCACCTTCTCTCCTCTCTGTCCCCTGCTTTTGTCTCACATCCACTCCTCTGCCTCTGACCCTCCTGTCTCTCTTGTAAGCACCCTTGTGCCTGGATTCACCTGGGTAATCTGGGATAAGCCCCAGTCCCTCAGGTTCTTAAGGGAATCGCTACTGCAAAATCCTTTTATCATGTAAAATAGCATTCACAGGGTCTGGGTATTAGGAGGATGACCTTTTAGGGGAAGCAGGATTCTGTCTGCCATACCCAACTCCTTAAAAAAATTTTTTATTTGGTTTGTTTTCATTCTTTTTGCTTTTTCATTGTATAAAATACACATACATAAAACTGACCATCAAAGTCATTGTCAAGTATACAGTTCAATGATATTAAATACATTCATAATGTTGTCCAACCATCACCACATCCATCTTTACAAGTTTTTATCTTCTAAAACTGAAAGTCTGTATCCAGCATCTTTTATCCTAACCAAGGTAGGATGATTCCTCAGCACAGTGCTACAGTGGCATTTGTTTAAAATGATAATCAGAAGAGCTAACATCTATTGATGCAAAGAACTGACTCATTGGAAAAGGCCCTGATGCTTGCAAAGATTGATGGCAGGAGGGGAAGGAGACGACAGAGGATGAGATGGTTGGATGGCATCACCGACTCGATGGACATGAGTTTGAGCAAGCTCCGGAAGTTGGTGGTAGACAGAGAACCCTGGCATGTTGCAGTCCATGGGGTCGTAAAAGTCAGACATGACTGAGCGACTGAAATGCTGAACGGAACATTTAATGAAGTCTTGCCACAAAGGATAATTAGGTAAAAAAAAAATAGTTGAGGAAACTGAGGCATGAGAGGTTAAATATAACCAAACCAGGAAGTGCAGGAAGCAAGCAGTCTGACTTCAGTTGCAGGCTGTTTCTCTGGAAAGGAAGGCTTATTAGGACCTCAGGAGGGCAGACAGATAAAGAGTTGTTCTCAGATGTTGCCAGCAGCAACAGAGGAACTTGAAGCAATGCCTATGAAAGGCAGAAGATAAAGCTTCTCAGATGACTTTGCGGCCAGTGTCAGTTAAACACCATTGCTCTACGAGGTTCTTAATCAGACATTTCTGTCTAAAAAATAATGCTCCTGAAGTAAACAGGGCTTCTCTACAGTTACAGAATAACCGTCAAACTTGTTAGCGGAAATTCCTCACTCCCCCCACCCCCACCCCACCCCCA
>SJYX01004853.1:24919-35062 GCA_006410675.1 Oreotragus oreotragus | reverse complement strand
CCACCCCGTCCCATCCCCTCCACATGGTTGGCTGCTGACGCTGCTGCAAAAACGCCCTCCAGTGCTTTTTCTCACCAAGGTCTCCAGACGGGTCTCTCTTCTTATTTGCTATTATTAGTGGTGCTGTTTCTGTGGATCTCCAGGAGTCCAGTTTTCTTTTTGGAGGAGAACTAGCAAATCTTCGCAAGAATTCTGCAACTCTACAGCCCAGCTGAAAGATGGGTTTCAGCCCAGCTGAAAGAAAAACTCTACAGCTCTGTGAAAGATCAGAGTTTAGGGGAATGGAAAGGGCTCACAGCTACTCACCTGGAAGAACATGAGCCCATGGAGAATCCAGGAAATAAAAATGAAATGCCCAGTTTGGATGCAGGGCCAGCTAGACAAATCTTGCCCATAGTTCAGTGTTAAATGATGCCCTTAATCCCCAGCTCTTGGGGTCTGGTGTCTCCACTGAATGTTGATCAGCCTTAGTGTTCTCCGCACCAACTTTCAGGGCTGTTGCAGGCACAGTAAATATTTGTCCTGTCAAACAGCATTTGGCTGCTCACATGTCTTATTTAAGAGATAAATGTCAGGGGTTTCTCTCTCTCTCTCTCTCTCTTTGGTGTGGACTACAAGGAGATATATATGCATCAATATCATTTCTACATTCCTAACAACTGTGAGGCCCCCGATAAAGACAAATATCTTCAGAGTTTCATATCCTGATTGGGTTTGTGTCAAGTCGAAGTGAAGCCACCCTCGCCTCAGTAATATACGTGCCATGGAAAGCACAACTAGAAGCAATCTCTGTTCTGACATCTCTCTGTTATTAAAAAGTTGAGGAAAGCAGAGGAGGGAATACAAAGATTGGGTCTATCAAAGACAGAACTACAAAGTTAATGGTACTGAGCCGTCTGTTTGGAGAAACGAGGAAATCCATGATGACTTAGCCAGGAGGAGACACTGGAAATCCACAGGAAGGATCGACCACAGGGAGGAAAAAGAAATAAAAGAAGAAAGGAAAAGCACATGTCTGCCTTACAGATATTGTGTCAATGTTACAGACACAGAGAACAATCATATGGATGCCAAGGGGAGGGGGAAAGGGGAAAGGGATGAATTAGGAGATTGGAATTGATGTATATACCCTACTGATACTATGTATAAAATAGATGACTGATGAGGACCTATTGGATAGCTCAGGGAACTCTATTCGATGCACTATGGGATCTAAATGGGAAGGAAATTCAAAGAGAGGGGATATATGTATATGTATAGCTGATTCACTTTGCTGTACAGTGAAAACTGGCACGACATTGTAAAGCAACTATACTTCAATAATAATTTTAAAAAGATTACAAGTGTAAAGGATAGTAACCAAAGATCAGGGAGCAAGTGTTGGGTCATGGAAGACCAACCCTTTTGCCACTATTGCAAATTAAAAAGAGCATAACTGGAAATGATGACTTCACATTTTCATAATTGCATATTCATAAATGACAAGAGATTGATGGGAAGGCAGGGGGCTCTTTTTGTGTGTGGGCTTAGAGACAGCCAGGAGCAATGGTTTTGGCTGACCTTTGGGAATTTTCTCAGGCTGAGGAAGGGAAGGGGTGTGGTGAGAAGCAGCGAGAGATTTTCCTAAATCTGGAGTGGCAAGGTGTGTCCTTACAATGGCCTCAGTGTCCTTCTTGCCACTGGGGAGAGAGCCTCTCCAAGGAATGGCCCTGTGAACAAGGTCCCAGGAAGTGCAGAGGTATCAGTGGTGAGGATTCTGCGTCCAGGGTGAATGTTCTCCCTGACAAAGATTAGAAAGTGAGCTTTATGAAAATTATCCTGAGTACCTCTGGAACCCAGGGACCAACCATTGTGTGGAAAATATCTGTTACATAACACACACGACCTCATGCAACCCTCCCAGCAATTGTGAAGGGAAATTAGCCATCCATTAGCTTTATTTGATGGAGAAGGCACTGGCACCCCACTCCAGTACTCTTGTCTGGAAAATCCCATGGATGGAGGAACCTGGTGGGCTGCAGTCCATGGGGTTGCAAAGAATAGGACGTGATTGAGCGACTTCACTTTCGCTTTTCACTTTCATGCATTGGAGAAGGAAATGGCAACCCACCCCAGTGTTCTTGCCTGGAGAGTCCCAGGGACGGGGGAGCCTGGTGGGCTGCTGTCTATGGGGTCGCACAGAGTCGGACACGACTGAAGAGACTTAGCAGCAGTGCAGCAACCCTATTTGACAGATGAGAAAACCAAGGTCCAGGGGATTCGTGTGACTATCCGAAGTCATACAGTCAGGGGAGGCTTCATTAAGACTAAATGTAGTAGCAAAGGCTCAGACCTCTCTGATATTGTCTGATGAGCACCCATCTCTGTGCTGTTAGCATCCACCCTAATCCTCTCCTGTTATGAACTGAATGTTTGACTCCCCCAGATTCCTTTATTAAAGCCCTAACTCCCAATGTGATGGTATTGGAGGTGGAGTGTTTGAGATGTGATTGGGTCATGAGGGTGGAGTGCTCATGAACAGGATTCAGTTCAGTCACTCAGTCGTGTCCAACTCTTTGGGACCCCATGGACTGAAGCACGCCAGGCCTCCCTGTCCATCACCAACTCCTAAAGTTTGCTCAAACTCATGTCCATTGAGTTGGTGGTGCCATCCAACCATCTCATCCTGTTGTTCTCTTCTCCTGTCTTCAATCTATTCCAGCATCAGGGTCTTTTCCAGTGAGTCAGTTCTTCACATCAGGTGGCCAAAGGATTAAAGTTTCAGCTTCAGCATCAGTCCTTCCAGTGAATATTCAGGACTGATTTCCTTTAGGATAGACTGGTTGGATCTCCTTGCAACTAACAGATTCTCAAGAGTCTTCTCCAACACCACAGTTCAAAAGCATAAATTTTTCGGCACTCAGCTTTCTTTACAGTCCAACTCTCACATCCATACATAACCACTGGAAAAAGCATAGCTTTGACTAGATGGACCTTTGTTGGCAAAGTAATGTCTCTGCTTTTTAATATACTGTCTAGGTTGGTCATAGCTTTCCTTCTAAGGAGCAAGCGTCTTTTAATTTCATGGCTACAGTCACCGTCTCCAGTGACTTTGGAGCCTCCCAAAATAAAGTCTCTCACTGTTTCCGTTGCTTCCCCATCTATTTGCCATGAAGTGATGGGACCGGATGCCATGATCTTTGTTTTCTGAATGTTGAGCTTTAAGCCAACTTCTTCACCCTCCTCTTTTACTTTCATCAACAGGTTCTTTAGTTCTTTTTCACTTTCTGCCATAAGAGTGGTGTCATTTGCATATCTGAGGTTATTGATAACTTCTCCCGGCAATCTTGATCCCAGGTTGTGCTTCCTCCAGCCCAGCGTTTCTCATGATGTATTCTGCATATAAGTTAAATAAGCAGGGTGACGATATACAACCTTGACATATTCCTTTTCCTATTTGGAACCAATTTGTTGTTCCATGTCCAGGATTAGTGCCCTCATAAGAAGACACATGAAAGAGATGGTTGCCCTCTTTGCCATTTAAGGACACAGAGAAGGTGGCTGTCTGCAAACCAGGAAGAAGTTCCTCACTAGGCATCATATAGGTTGGCACCTTGATCTTGGCCCTCCAAGCCTCTTGAACTGTGAGAAATAAATGTTTGGTGTTTGAGCCTTGCAGTCTAAGGTATTTGTTACAGCAGCCGGGGCTAAGACGTTTCCCTTCCAGTTAATGCCAGATCTACGCTTCCTTGTCTTTACAAACCTGAATAGACACTCAATGGTCAAAATACATAAACTTAGGACTTCCCTGGTGGCCCAGCAGTTAAGAATTTGCCTTGCAATGCAGGAGTCTCAGGTTTGATCCCTGATAAGGGAACTAAGACCCCACATGCCTCAGAGCGACTAAGCTCATGCACTGCAGCTGCTGAAGCCTGCACTATCTGGAGCCCGTGTGCCATGACTAGAGTCCACACCCCTCAAGAAAAGATCCTGCAGGAAGGATCCTGTGTGCCACAGTTAAGACACAAGGCAGCAAAATCAGTCAATAAATGACTTTTTTAAAAGTACATAAACTTAACATAATGAGTAGCTAAAAGTAGTGATTGCTGCTCCTCATCAGCCTTCATTTATTCATTCAGCAGGTGCTTGTGGATCTCCTACTCAACATCAGGTACTATGCCAGGCTCTGGGTGTCTAATAGTATCTACTCTCATGAACTTATGAACCAGTCTGTTCATAATTTAAAATGAATGATCATTGGCACCAAAATAATTATTTAGCAATGATTTTCTATGAATCAAATACTTACAGAGGAACCATAATTACAAATGAAGAGAACTCTGATGGAAAAGAATGCTGTGTTAAAAATGCAAAGATCAAAGAGAGCTCAACTGGTGGGGAAGGAGGAGGGAATGTAGAATATTCTCCTCTGGCCCCTCAAGACCCACTCTCACCTCTGTCTCAGGTTGCTCTGACTCCTAATGACTGCACCCATGGGCTTCTTGGTCCTCGGCCTTAGGGTGGTTTTGGCCCATGGGAGATGCCAGCGAGGAGTGGAAGGGGAGAGGGGTGGAGGTATTTGTGCCCTGGTACCTTCCCTGCTGGACTGTAGTTTGGCAGTGATTTGTGTTCCTCTACTGAAAGTCACAGCCCTGTCGGGAGGCTCCTCTCTTACAACCACTGCTCCCTCCCTTTGCCCCCTGAGACCCAGGAATGCTTCATCAGCCATTGTTGGTCCCTTAACCGTGCCTTTATCTTGTAACTAGTCCCTTCATTAAACTCCCTTCAAGCCAACCCTTCTTGGGATGTACTGTCTGCTTTCTGCTGGGACCCTGACCAGTATTAAAGGTTGCTGTAAGGAAGTCTTCTGATTAAAAATTAACCAAGAAAAGGAATTGCGAGCATGTATCAGATAGAAAGAATAGGTTCAAATTCTGTTGGCTGGTGTGGGCTAGACACATTTGAAAACTAGAATGTGGCTGAGTGCAGAGAGCTAGGGTGAGACTGATACAAAATGAAGCTGGAGAGACAGGTCAGGGCCCAGGGCCTGGTGTACAGCTGTGCAGGTTGTGTACTGCCTGACTGCTAAGGGAGACTCTACCCAGACTATCATGTGAATGGTGGCTCCTGGAGTTAGACAACTTTGTGGCAGAAACTGCTGGATCTTATAGGCCATGCTAAGGATGGGAATCTGGATTCTAAGAGTAATGAAAAACAGTTAAAGAGTTTTAAGAAGGGTAAATGGTGTGTGTTTATGTGTGTGTGTGTGTGTGCATATGAGAGAGAGAGAGAAATCAGATTTCATTTTAAGACATCACTCAGCTTTTAGTTTTTAAATATCTTTCAGTATTCACTTAGGGCAAAAGGATATGTAGAGAAGACAGGTTAAGTGTGTTCTTGACCAAGTGAAAAAAGATAGTGGCTCAGGGAGAAATGCCAAAGGATGGAAGGGAATGGATAGAATTTAGCAAGTATTTATAAAGTAAAATCAGCAGTATTTGTTGATGGACTAGATATAGAGGGTAGGAAAGAAGGGAGTGTTGTGGATGACTCCAGATTGTTTGGCTGGTGCAGCTGGTTAGATGATAATACTACTTCTGAGCTTGAAAGTACAGATCAGGACCAATTTATAGGCGAGGCTGAGAAATGAGTTGCCTTGAAACATCCAAGAAAGTCTCCAAAGTATGAAATGCTACTCAGACATTAAATGAGATGAGGACTGAAAGCTGCCCACTAGATTTAACAATTAGAGATCGTTGGTAGCCTTTGTGTGAGTTGTTTGTGGGGAGCAAAGAGCTAGACTGTGGTGGTAAGGAGAGAGTAAGAGGTAAACAGAGGCAGCCAATGAGTGTAGACTGCCTCTTCTGAGAAGTCTGGCTGTAACTGGGCTGGGGGGTGGACAGAGGTCAGGTGTTAACTGGAGGAGGTGAGATTGAGTGCGAATTTGCTTTTCAATGGGAGAACACTTATGGAGGAAAATCCAATGAAAATATAGAGACTGCATGTACAAAAGAGAGAAGGATCACTGAGAGTAAAGATTCCTGAGAAGGAGGAAGATGATGGCATCTGAAAAATAGTGGGAGAACTTGACTTAGATTGGAGGAGGAACTCCTTTGTTAATAAAGCAGAGGGAAAGGAAGAGAAGATGCACGCACAATCAGATATGTGTGGATTGTAACTTTTAATATGTAAAGCTTCAGGAACTTTCCAAAAGATGGCTTCTATGTTTACATGGAGTAGGAGCCTTCATAAGAAAGTCCCCTACTTAGAGTGAACTGTAAGTGTGTGCGTGAGAGAGAGAGAGAGAGAGAGCTCATATGCTCATCAGCATTTTGAGGAAAGCCTAGAAGATTTGAAATAACCAAGTGTAACATAGAAAGTTCTAACTGACAGGAGTTTTGTCTTCTGGATCAGAAGGAGCCTAGTCCTGGTCCATTGCCAGGATTATGGATGGGACTTCAGCACCTTTTGAAGAGAGACAAGGAGGCTGGTCTTCTTGAGTATGGTGTACATCTTTCCCCTTGTATCACACTTGGTCCTCAGGAATGATAGGTGAGGAGAGAAAATCTACAGATGTACTTCAAACATGGCTGTGATGTTTACAGGAGCGCAGATGAAAATAGAAAGTCTGGATGTGGTTTTAAGTTTGGGGAAGAGAAACTGATCACTCAGGAATCTTTGGCTCAGAGCCCTGAGCTCCTCTGAAAGGTGATCTGTGAAGACTGCTCTTACTAAGATGTTAGTTTACAGGTGAGTGATGGAAATGTTTCAGAACCACAAGTTGAAAGGTTAGGGTTTGGGTTAGGAAAGTCCACAGTAGAGTTCTATGTATGGTTGTCAGAAGGACTTAACTCTTCATCCTCAGGCTTCCTTACGGAAATAGTCCAAATGACATTTCATAACCTTGAGGATTCTCAGGTGAAATGTTTGGAAGCCGTTTGGCTGCAGGTCTAGTGGTAAAGAACCTGTCCCAGTGCAGGAGACATAGGAGATGCAGGTTCGATCCCTGGGTCAGGAAGACACGCTGGAGGAGGGCATGACAACCCACTCCGGTATTCTTGCCTAGACAATCCCATGGACAGAGGAGCCTGGTGGGCTACAGCCCATAGGATTGTAAAGAGGCTGACACGACTGAATTAGCACACATGCATGTGATCTGATCGCTGCAAAGCTAATGCTTTGATCTCCATTTTTCTGACATCTATTTCTAGATCTCAGTTGGCTCAGCTCACAGAAGGGAGAGTGGGGGATTTACTGCCCTCCTTCAAACCAACCCGGCTGCCAGTTAGGGCCTGGGGTTTTCGTACATTATCTCATTTCACATCAAAGCACACTGGGAGCCAAGCGTGTTTACTCTCCCTTGGTGTGTGCTCAGCCACTCAGTTGTGTCTGACTCTTTTGAGACATCATGAGCTGTAACCTGTCAGTCTCCTCTGTCCATGGAATTTTCCAGGCAGGAATACTAGAGTGGGTTGCTATTTCCTCCCGCAGGGGATCTTCCAGGCCCAAGGATCGAACCTGTGTCTCCTGTATTGGCAGGTGGATTCTTAACCACTGGACCTTAGGGGATAAAGAACTGGACCTTAGAGATGAAGAAACTGATGTTTAGAGAATCTCAGTAAACGAAGTCACTCTGCTCTGCAGGGCAGAGCTGGGCGTGAACCCTGTTTATTGAGAGCAGGCAGAGCCCTGGCACCTCCTCTGTGCCCAGCTGCGGCTGTGCTGCTGTGGTCACCCAGCTCTGTGCCCGGGGGGTGGCACCTGTACCCCCAGTTGCCCATGCACACTCTCACACTCTTTTCAGAGGTAATTGCTAAGCACAGCAAGGCCAGCTCGATGATACTCCTGGTCCTGATCCTACTCCCTCAGCAGTGAGTGAAGGGTCCTTTCCCACCTTAGACGTCAGCACTCTCCCAGCTCCGCCCTGGATTCAGATGCAGCAGTGAAACCCACAGGGACAGGCCAAAACACCGTGGCTGCTTCCGCTGAGCTCCAAGACGGGCGTGCTTTCAACAACACAGGCCCCTTGCAGTTTCTGTGCATTCCCTGACAAATAACTTCTTCAGGTGGAGCCTGTGTCAGACTGGTCTTTGGAGCCTGGGGTAGATCCTGGCCCCTAGGCGCTGTGATTTCCACTCTGGCTTCATTTCAGCCAATATTGAGCCTGGGGAAGGATTCCCGCCCAGCTCAGGCAGGAGTTAAGGCTGATTTTGGAGCCGACTTGGCTCAGAGCCTCGGGGATTTCAACCCATTAAGGCCGGACTCCTCCTGTTTCCTTCTGTAATCTTCCTTGTAACTTTCCAATTTGAATTTGTTTAAATTGTCGCTAGATTGTACAGCTTTGCTTCAAAAGACTCGTTCCATTGTGAAATAAAAAGTGTTTTCTTAATATGTAAATGCTTATGCAAATCGTGTCTTCCCACCACCAGTTCCTCCTTCCCAATCCAGTCTCTGCCACACTGATTGCTGCGGTTCACAGGATGCTTGATCCACAGAGGAGAAGAAATCTGGGGCAGATGTTGCTATGACGACCGCTTGTTGGGCACTTACTCTGTGCCAGGGACTGTGTCAAGATCACTGTATCCGTTCTCTCCTTTTCTTTCACAACTCTTAGGGTTAGATAATAACATTCTTATTTTAACAGAAAGATTGAATAACTTGCTTCAGAGTACATGGCTTCTGGCAGGGCCAGGATTGTCCGCCATGTGTAGAACTGAAACCCAGTGCCCAGGAGTACTATGCTTTCCAGTTAAGATGTCTCCTTAGCCAAGTTCAAGGATATGGGGTGTAGGTGAACCAAAAGGGGAAGGTTTGAATTACCTTGATTGGATTCCTTCAGAAGAGCAAGTAGAAGACCCAGTACCATATCCGGGGATTTAGAAAAGGCAAAGACTCTGAAATCAGAGACATGTGTTCAGTATCATCTCCGGTGTTAAGAGCTGTGCAACCACAGGTAAGTTATTCACCCTCAGTTAGCCTGTTCCTCAGCTATCAGCTGGAAATATTAATAATAGTAATAGCCATTATTATTATTTTTTCCAACAGATCTCTCTGCCTAATTTGCTTATTGTGTTGTCTTCCCTATTTCTAGGATAGGTAAGCATACATGGCATGTGGACCAACAAAATTGTAGATACTGTTGTAATTCACTCATGTATTCAACAAGTATTTACTGAGTGACTATATTGGTTTTTTTTTTGACTATATTGATTTTACCCCATAAGCATAGTGACTAGGACTTAAGAGCTTTTCAAGTGCCTACAAAAATATTTAACACCTAAAATAATAGAATTATTAGCTCCAAGATAAGAATCCACTTCCTGTGGATTCAAAATTAATTAATGCTTAATTGAATGTCCATTAAACTAACATTGTATCAGTGAACTGTTAACAATTAAATTCTTAGAGTTCTGTACAAATAATAACGATAATAGAGTTTACACCACATGAATGATGGGAATAATTTAATATGCTAAAGAATAATTTTTGAAAGAAAAAATCATGATTGTCAAATAAATATACAAAGTGAATATAAACTAAGTATTTTATTTAAGTAAGTAAAGTCACTCAGTCGTGTCCGACTCTTTGTGACCCCATGGACTGCAGCCCACCAAGCTCCTCAGTCCATGGGATTCTCCAAGCAAGAATACTGGAGTGGGTTGCCGTTTCCTTCTCCAGGGGATCTTCCCAACCCGGGGATCGAACCCAGGTCTCCCGCATTGGAGGCAGATGCTTTATTAATTAATGAGGAAGTCAATAAAATGTTACAACTGGTTCAAAGGAGAATTCAAAGAGCAGAGACATAAGTGGGTCATGAAATGACTTTACAAATAAATGCAAAACTGACTTTTTCCATGATGGAGAAGAGGAAGGGATTAATTGTCCCCACCCCCAGACAGAATTAATTTGCAGGTTCATAGATAATAACTATTTACATTGCTATCATTTAAAAAAGTAACTCACAGAATTGTAAAATAGCTCAAAGACAATGAAAATGTTGAAGGCCATCAGTTCCTTTCAGTTGCTCAGTCGTGTCCGACTCTTTGCGACCCCATGAATCGCAGCACTCCAGGCCTCCCTGTCCATCACCATCTCCTGGAGTTCACTCAGACTCACATCCATTGAGTCCATGATGCCATCCAGCCATCTCATCCTCGGTCGTCC